>JARQOC010000008.1:111772322-111868366 GCA_033576535.1 Allobates femoralis | reverse complement strand
CAAAGACTGTGAATATAGAGCAGTTATAAGACAGTAGAAGGACTGAGAAATATAAGGCAATCACCAAGGATTATTAAATCATTGCAGGCTACAAACATCACAGCAGCACAGTGTCTGGCATAGCAGCCCATTGTGGAATAAACCTCATCATACAAAAATAAAGTTACAGAGTAAGCATATGAAGGTAATGACTATGAATAAAAAGGAAAATATTACAGGCCCAAGAGAGAAGCAAATAAGAGCCTCCAATCAAAGTAGAACCACCAGATAAATACTTCAACTTATAAAAGGTAATATACAAACAAGTGAGCATCAAGCAAGCCAAAGAATATCTAGTGTAGAAATATAAACAACCCACATTTATTACTTCTAGGTGGATTAAAACTAATGCAGGAGAAACATACACCCACAAGGTGAAATTGAAAAATAGAGGCAAGGAAGATCGCTCAAGAACATACTACCCATCGCATTTCATGACAGACCCACACATCCATACCAGGTAACAATAGAACCTAAAATAACCTGAATAAAGTAAGAGTAAATTCATATATACAAACCACCAATATTTTCATTTACAGGTGGATTAAAACGAATATAAGAGAAAACCCACATCAAAACAGTGGATTTATTGAAAACCACACCCCCTTGGTTACGGTGTGAACAGGAACACTAAGAGGAGATAGTAAAATATTTGAATTACATATATTTTTTGATTGTTGTTGTGAGAGAAAAATGTATAAATAAGAAAATCAATAAACATCCCGAAAAAGGGTTGCATCATACAACAGACTCCATAGTTATTTACAAGCCAGATTTAGCGCCAAGCCTACGTATATACTACTATTAAGGTAGAAATATATACTGCTATATTGTGACTTCCACATGAGAAAACCTTAATATTGTGTCACCCATCTTTTTATATGCCTGGTCTTGGCTCCTGTTTTCAGGATGGCGCAAATTATAATATTACAACTGTTGGTCTATGACAGGACCATTGGCTAATTTAGGGACAGTCAACTTGAATTTTAAATAGTTTGAGTCTATAACTACAGCCGTTCATACAGTAACTAGGTAACATCCAGCCTCTCTGTAATGCCCATCTGTCCTCCTTTTCAAGCTTGACGCACTAATATTCTTCCATGAAACCCCTAAGGGTTTTAAGTTCCTGCAGTAAGAATAAACAGAGTGTTATTCCCTTTGTGTAGAAACAGTCATGTGGATGCAGATTCACTAATCTTTCTTCACTGCTGTTATACTCTTTCAATACAATACCCAGTTCCTTATTAATCACATGGGCAAAGAGTGGTTGTGAAGAATAATATTTTTTCTGACTGAGCACCATTCCCCCACCCCGGCTATATAGTCATGCTATGTCCACTATCTTGTTATAGCCAGGTTTCTAACCACCCACACATGTAGATTTTAATCATATGCAGAGTCATAAGGTTAGGTACCCAATACAGGAGAACACCTTGCTGTTGGCTATCGGGTTCTCATGAATTGGCTAATACATCAGCTAAGTTTCTCCATTTTTTTAAATATTCCTAAGCAGTTTTTGCTATGTCTCTTTTCCTTACTCAAATTCCCATTAGCTTTATGTATTTGCTTTGCCAAGTATTCTCATAGCTATTTTAGTAGATCATGTTTTTCCTTTTGTGTTTGAGCGTGCAGCTGTGTTTTTTCAGCTAGCACCTTTACACACAGGTGACATCGGTCAGTCTTTCCCTGCATTGTGAAGAATAAGGGCTATATCTTGACATATTAATCATACTAAATATCAATATTCCATAATCATAAATACCCGTTATGGTTCCATAGTGTATTCTTACATCTGTGCCTGCAAATAATTAGCATTCCCCTCTGCATTCTATTGTTCAGACCCCTTTCAGACTCAAGAATGTTACATTTCCCAAACAAAAAGCCCCTACCAGATAGGTGTCGCTTTCAGTTAAACTAAGGGTCCTACCTCCCGATGTAATTAAGAAGCCAGGATACCCCATCCCTGGCAGGAAAAGTCCCACAGAGCTCCAAATTTGAAAGGGATCTTTTCAGACTTTGTGGGGCAAAAATATTATTACAAATTAAGAAAATACTGTTCATCATAGCTCTACTGCATTTATCGCACTGAAATCGTGACATCCAGCTGAACAGACCCATCCATCTCAATTCACTCTAGCATCCTGGGCTGAAGGGATACAAGGAACGGCAAACAGAAACCAGCTAGAGAAGCCATATTTGGTCATTAGGCTCAGATGTTAAGAAGGTCATTAGGCTTTATGTTAAGATTGTGAGCCCCAATGTGGACAGTGTTGCAAATGTATGTAAAGTGCTATGGAATTAATAGCGCTATATAAATGAATAAATATTACATATTATTAGATGGGATCCAGCTGGATACAAAGGCACCAGAACCGTTCCCCTCGGACCTCCCGGTGAAAAGTTATGGCCCCTAATAGCTTTTGGAGTATTTCAAATCACATCACAAGGAGTGGGGATTCCAGGACAGCTCAGGGGTTTAGAGGGGTAAGCAGCATAGATAATTAGAATAACCAATGCCATTGATCTGCATTATTCTTCATTGGGGAATTGTCATGGTGCATGTTGGGGATTAACCACAAGGAAACCCTGTGGCTTTACACTGCCTCTGTGTGGCCACCAGCAGCAAGAAAACCAGTAACTGAATTGCATTTGTATGCATATGCCTGTCACATACTTCTACCTTTAATTTGCATAACTGGCCGTAATATCTGTAACTATTATTATTATTAATTAGTATGCCCTTTTGGCGATTAAATGCATAATGTAATCATGGATTTTTCTTTTATCTCAATCCACAAAATCCTCTGTGTGGTCATTTAATATTATACTCTATTGGGGTTGGTTCTTGCTATAGGCCTGTTAATAGACCGGGCTCATATCATATGAGGAACTGGTGGCTGCATCTTGCGCTTGTATTATGGGGAATGTTGGACAGTGACTGGCTGGAAATCTTCATCTTTATTAAACAAGATTAAATAAGTTTAATCAATATGGGACTCCCCACTATATCCTTTATATGAGAAGCTGTGGCTGGAGACCTGCACCAATAAGGCGGATTATACTACAAATTAGGACACAGTGAGGCACTTTTCTCTTTATATATATACATATATATATATGTATGTATTCCCGACCTGGTGATATATACCATGCATATATACATATATATATATATATATCTATTATATAATTACGAATGGATTTCGCGCACCAAACTCGCATGCGACACCATGCGACAATGTCGTCATGTGGATACGAAAAATGCATTGGCCGCGCAGCGGCCAATGCGACCAGTTGTAAGGCGACTCGCTATGCCCGCGTAGCGGGCATGGCGAGTCGCCTTAGCACCGCGAAGCATTGGCCGCGAAGCGGCCATTGCGAGCAGTTCTAAGGCGACTCGCTATGCCCGCGCAGCGGGCATGGCGAGTCGCCTTAGCAGCGCGAAGCATTGGCCGCGAAGCGGCCATTGCGAGTCAGAGACTCGCTCTGCTAGAATCCCGATGCATTGTGCATCGGGCACCCATCTAGTATATATATATGTAAATATATATATATATATACACAACACCCTCACTGTTTAGGTTAATAGCAGGGCATCTGCAGCCCCTTCCTTACTATCAATTCCCTGGTTGACCTGATGATAAAGGGGTGCCAGCGAGCTACTGTTGTGTTTTCCTTCACACGGTCAAAAAAGCCATAATCTTGAAGGCACTTCTTATTTATAAAAAGAGCAAAGCCATTGAATAGTCTGCGCCACCCTAAAATAGAGCGGTGCTGGTCCTATATGACGCATGCTCCAATGCCAGCCATATGTATGAATCTATGCCATTATATACAGTATATACCAAAAGAACTACAATTGTTTTTGTTGTATTGATACATTACATACATGAAATGCATACAAAAATACAGTAGTTGTATAGTTGAAAAAGCTATAAAGGTTGACAATTATACAGGGCTGTAATAAAGCCATATCTATCAGTTTGTAGGATTTCTCTACAAAACAGTATATCAAAAGTATTAGATTAACCCATACTTATATGTGGGATGTTTTACGAATGATTAATAACTTGAAGGTTGGGCTTTAGACATTTTTTACAGATGCTATCTGGAGAATGGAAAGATTATAATTCGTCATATATTTTAAGCTTTTAAAATTTGTTGGAGGCTGTTAGCTCAAAAAACAACTTCTTAAACACTAGGCACTAACTAATCCCATTAGTAAATTCTGGAGAAAACCTTTAAGGGCCGCTTCACACTGTGGCATGATCCGGTCCGTTTCTGTCCGGGATGACCCAGACAGCCGTGGACCGCATCTGCACGCAGTTCCCGCTGCTGATAAGTCAGGACCGCGGGCGCTGCGGTACTGACCTGTCAGCGGCTGCAGCTGCTTGCACTGCACACCGGACCGGAGGGCATAATAGCCCCCAGTCCTGTGTGCAGATCCGGTCCACAGCTGTCTGGGTCATCCCGGACAGAACCGGACCAGATCACGCCGCAGTGTGAAGTGGCCCTAACTCTTTTACACGGTTCTGGACATACAACAAGGGCCCCCTCCAATGTGTCCATGAAATAGCTGCAGGCTGAAAGAATGAGACTGAATCATGTATTGTCAAACTAACCAGATTAATAACTAGAGGCACAAACCCAAGGACAGTATCAAGGGACAAACGCGTAGTCAGGAGGTCAGTCAGAGGAAAATATATACGGTATGTACTTGATCACTCAGATGTTTGTTTTTGGATTCTATTGGTCTAAATAAAACCATCATGACTCTGTCTTGTGTGGTTCCAGTCATCATCTTAGTCTGCCCGGGCCAATGAAAGAAAAAAATGATGATCAGCGAAACATTAAAAATTGACTGGATCCTAGTTTGATTTACGAGGAGAACAGACCATAAATATAAGGAGCATGTCTCAGAATGAACTCGAACAATTTATTTTTTATAGACTAATAAAAATGATCCACTTTAAAATGTCCATAACATATTTTGATTAAAGTTTCCAGCATTTCAAAGAATCTATTAGGCAACAGGTCTTTTCCTGAATTACCTGAAAGCCCCAATTAAATCAGGCAGAATTTTCAGCATTTGTGCTGTGAGGTTTTTACTTTCAGCAGTAAAACCTGACAAAGCTGCCTTCTGCCGGTCAAATTCCAAGTACAGTTTTGCAATTTGAACACACAAATTTAGTTTGGTATTAAGCTAATCACCATTCACCAGCTGAAAAGACGTCTGCTTCACTGGTGAAAATGTGCCATTTCATTACTAAGTGCCAAGCCATTGGCTCACATAGCATTCTTATTACAATATTATCTATGGGAAAAGGCGAGTGTTGCCTGGATAACAAGTATAGACGGGATAAAACAGCAATAGAAAAAAGCAGTCTTTCCTCAGCAGAGACGTTGAAGATCCCATATTGGTCAATAAAGAAAGCTGCAGTCATTTTATTAGGTATTTTTTATGATAGAAGTTATGCCAACCTCATTGGAAGATGATGTGGTAAACGTGTGTGAAAAAGTAACCTCTGAAAAATGTTTTGACTGTTACACTAAAGTAACAATATAAAATCCTTTAAGTGATTAACAGAGAGGAACGAGCCTTTCAAGGTTTGGTTCAGGTCTCTTAACTACCTGGTGTTGAACCAACCTGTTTGGGTTCGGAGTTCGGGGGCTTTACACTTGCAAAGCACTGGGTGAGCATCACTGTGGTCGGGTACAGTTGGTGCACTTTTTCCTTTGCGAGCTACGTGCAGTATTTGATCAGCTCGAAATGGGCATAAAAACAGTTTTTGGGTGTAGCTTGTGTCCAAAATTAATTTGAAAGATAAAAACCCCTGCCCTTCCAACCTGGAAGTGTTTTCCTTAGGGCTAGCTGTATGTGAATGGAGAGCTGAACTACCAATCAGTAACTTGAATTGAGGCACGGGTTATGTTCGGGGTCACAAACAGTGTGCCAAAAAGTTTCGCTATGCTGCTTGTGGAGAAACGGGGGAGCAGTGGGTGCTCTTATCTGCTGGCCAAGCTGCCTTTAGAAAGACCCCATGGACCAGGGCTCACACCACTAAACACCCAAACTCCTTAGCCATAGCAGAACACTACTCAGTCAACACAGGGCACGGGAATCAAATAATAGTTAGACTTTATTGGATCCCCAACAATCAAAACATATAACATATACTCTGGAAGAACACACAATGTTATAAGCAGCACCGGGACAAGGCATTTTGGTGCCCTAGGCAGGTAAGGCAAACGGCGCCCCCCCCCCCCAGAAATATGTCTGGGAATAAAAATGTCAACATACTTTGAAAGTAAATTTAATTTAACGGGGACCTATAAAAGTTTCGTCCAACACACACTACAGAGACATACTGATAGGATGTTTACATTGTGAGCCCCAATGGGGACAGTGTTCATGATGTATGTAAAGTGCTGTGGAGTTCATAGTGTAATATAAATGCAAAAAGTATTATTCTTAATATTATGTCATAATACCGGGATCTGAGGATCTTCTATTTCGAGGTCAGGGACTCTCTGATGCCATGTTGCTGCTTGTCTCGCTGTTGTCCTCTTTTGACACTGCAGTGCGGTTGTTAAGAGAGCATTAACTGGTTAATAACAAGAAGTATGGAGTGTGTACTGAGCCATAAACCCTCCCCTTACCATGAAGTATGGAGTGTGTACTGACTGAGCCATAAACCTCCTCATACCATGTCCAGCAGACATTGTAGGATTACTACCTGTATATACTTGTGTATAAGCCGACCCGTGTATAAGCCGACCCCCCTACTTTTGCCCCCAAAACCTGGGAAAACCTATTGACTCGTGTATAAGCCGAGGGTGGACCCCAGCACAGGTATACAGCCCCCAGCAGTGTGGTATACAGCAGCCTCCCCAGTGGTATATACAGACCCCAGTGGTAATACAGCAGCCCCAGGGGTAATACAGCAGCCCCAGTGGTAATACAGCAGCCCCAGGGGTAATACAGCAGCCCCAGGGGTTATACAGCAGCCCCAGTGGTAATACAGCAGCCCCAGGGGTAATACAGCAGCCCCAGGGGTAATACAGCAGCCCCAGGGGTAATACAGCAGCCCCAGGGGTTATACAGCAGCCCCAGGGGTTATACAGCAGCCCCAGGGGTATACAGCAGCCCCAGGGGTTATACAGCAGCCCCAGGGGTTATACATCAGCCCCAGGGGTTATACAGCAGCCCCAGGGGTAATACAGCAGCCCCAGGGGTTATACAGCAGCCCCAGGGGTATACAACAGCCCCAGGGGTTATACAGCAGCCCCAGGGGTATACAGCAGCCCCAGGGGTATACAGCAGCCCCCAAATGCTGGCACTCGCCCCCCTGTGTGGTAAGGGCCCCCCTGCTGCTTAACTTACCCTCCCTGGTCTAATGCACTGCACCGCGCCGGTCTTCTGTGCTCAGTCCTCCATGCTCCCGTCTGGCTGCATCCGGGATACCCGGCCGTCGCAGTTACGATGACGTCATCGTGCGACGCCTGGGGATCCCGGATTCAGCCGGACGGGACTCGGAGCATGGAGGACGGAGCACAGAAGACCGGCGGTGCAAAAGAGCGGGGATGGTAAGTTAAGCAGCGGGGGGGGGGGCCCTTACCACACAGGGGGGGCGAGTGCCAGCATTTGGGGGCCATTACCGTATTGACTCGTGTATACGCCGAGGGGGGAACTTTTCAGCCCAATTTTTGGGCTGAAAAACTCGGCTTATACACGAGTATATACGGTATATGGATTTTATTATTAGGGTATGGACACATTGGCGTGAAACGCGGATGAGTGGAATGTGTGATTTTATCGCATTGCACTCGGACCAATGTTATTCAATATCTGAGAGCAGATTGGCGAGTGTCGGACGCTTTTTTCTCAGCCAGATTCAGGATGAGAAAAAAGTTGCAACATGCTGCGACAGTATGTGATTCCTGCGCGAGACTCACCAATGCAAGTCTACGGGTCTGACATAATCACATACCGCACATTGACAGCACATGGACCATCCGAGAGGCATCAGTTTTTTCACGGATACATTATCATTCTGTAACTGAAAACACTGTAAAATGTTCCTGTAAATGATTCTACACTAATAGCTGCTGAGGAAAGAACAGATTGCACACGGATGTGATCTGAGAGAAATGTCGGACACTCGCACAGCAGTTGGATGCCAAATGGACCAAGTAACCGATGACACTCATCCAACTCTCCTGGATGAGAAACAGACCGATTTTAAGGCGGCGGGAGACAGCCCCAGTGGTATATACAGGCCCCAGCAGTATATACAGCAGCCCCAGTGGTATATACAGGCCCCAGCAGTATATACAGCAGCCCCAGTGGTATATACAGGCCCCAGCAGTATATACAGCAGCCCCAGTGGTATATACAGGCCCCAGCAGTATATACAGGCCCCAGTGGTGGTATACACAGACACCAGTGGTGGTGTATACAGGGCCCAGTGGTGGTGTATACAGGCCCCAGTGGTGGTGTATACAGGGCCCAGTGGTGGTGTATACAGGGCCCAGTGGGGGTGTATACAGGGCCCAGTGGTGGTGTATACAGGGCCCAGTGGTGGTGTATACAGGGACCAGTGGTGGTGTATACAGGGCCCAGTGGTGGTATACAGGGCCCAGTGGTGGTATACAGGGCCCAGTGGTGGTATACACAGGTCCCAATGGTGGTGTATACAGGGCCCAGTGGTGGTGTATACAGGCCCCAGTGGTGGTGTATACAGGGCCCAGTGGTGGTGTATACAGGGCCCAGTGGTGGTGTATACAGGGCCCAGTGGTGTATACAGGGCCCAGTGGTGGTATACAGGGCCCAGTGGTGGTATACACAGGCCCCAGTGGTGGTGTATACTGGCCCCAGTGGTGGTGTATACAGGGCCCAGTGGTGGTGTATACAGGGCCCAGTGGTGGTGTATACAGGGCCCAGTGGTGGTGCATACAGGGCCCAGTGGTGGTGGATACAGGGCCCAGTGGTGGTGTATACAGGGCCCAGTGGTGGTGTATACAGGGCCCAGTGGTTGTGTATACAGGGCCCAGTGGTGGTGTATACAGGGCCCAGTGGTGGTGTATACAGGGCCCAGTGGTGGTGTATACAGGGCCCAGTGGTGTATACAGGGCCCAGTGGTGGTATACAGGGCCTAGTGGTGGTATACAGGGCCCAGTGGTGGTGTATACAGGGCCCAGTGGTGGTATACAGGGCCCAGTGGTGGTGTATACAGGGCCCAGTGGTGGTGTATACAGGCCCCAGTGGTGGTGTATACAGGGCCCAGTGGTGGTGTATACAGGGCCCAGTGGTGGTGTATACAGGGCCCAGTGATGTATACAGGGCCCAGTAGTGTATACAGGGCCCAGTGGTGGTGTATACAGGGCCCAGTATGCGGGGACGGGGGGGTGCACACGCGAGGTGGGGGAAGAGCGGACCTGGAGAGCCTGCCCTTCCGTTGCCAAGGCACATAGGAACGTCCACCCATCACGGAGGATCTACGTTTATAAATCACTGTACTCAGGTATTATAAATCACATATAGGTCAGACATGGATAGATAGTAAAGTAGTTGGACGCTGTAGGGACAGATATTTATAGGTTAGAGGGGCTAAAAGACCTGACAGGTTTCTTTTAAGTATGACATAAGATAAAATTGTACTTTATAGGAAAAAATATGTCTTAACTATTCCTTTTTGTTTTAATTAATTCTCTAATGTACATATACCCTCTTCATACTGGAAATAAAAGAGCTTCAGGAAGGGTCCTAGATTGTAGTAGCAAATAGATATTGCAACAGAAGATGAAAAATGGACAGAGCAATAAAAAACATCTAAAAGGGATGGCTATGGATGATACTTTTGCTGAACAATAATTCGGAATTGGGATTGAGGTGTAATTAAAAAATGTTGCTACATCTTAAAGGAGTTTTTCACACTATTACAAGTGATGACATTATTTGAATATACCCTTATTTTTCTACTAAATACCTTGGAAATAAGCCCAGTACAACCTAAAGTGAGAAAATATGCAGGCTTTATTCATCAGTCCAATTGAAATCCATGTTTTCATACAACCCATTGACATGTTTCAGACACATAATGTGTCAAGTAAAAACACATTGTGTGTCTGAAACGCGTCAATGAGTTTAATTGGAGTGAAAAATAAGGCCTTAAATGTTTTTTACTTCATCTCATTTCAGACATATTTTCAAAGTTTTGTTGCAATAATTGGAGAGCCCAACAGTGCAAAGAATGTGAAGATAAGCTGGTGTTTTGTAACGTACGGATCCGTCTCTGTGGACTCCTATCATTCTCAGTATGTAGGTTTTTTAGTACTAGTGTAACTCTGCTTCAGTGAGGCCCAGCACTAAGTGTAATCTCATGGTTGCTGCAATAAAATGGAGTTTTACGATTCATTCAATGATATAGAGTAGGGGATTGCCCCCTTTCCAATATAATTTGTCCTTTGCTCCAGGCTATTGACAATACTGGTAACTTCTCCAAGTGCTATAACGAGTCTTCCCCTTTGCTCCCGGTGTCTGGCATTAGCTGTTGCACCCACGTCACATTGACAGCCAATAAATGAGCTCAGTAGTTTGGCTCAGTAACTTTATACTGCCATGTCTCGCTTAAAGCCACTGAACCCTCTGATTGTCAGCCACGCTGTCAAGGAGCTGTCAGTGCTGAAGTCAATTCCATATTTTGGCAGCAGAGGAGAGCCGACGGTAGACCCAGGGAAGATGAGCACAGAGTAGTTTGTTAATTTTTAATACAAAATACAGCAAGTGATTAATTATATTTGAAACCTCTAGGAAACCTCTAAGATCTCCAGATTTTAGAAAATTGCTTTCACCCTTCATAACCCCTCATAAAATTCTAGATCAGTGTTTCCCAAACTTCAATCCTCATGGCCCCAATTAGGACATGTTTTCAGGATTTCCTTAGGACTGGACAGGTAATGGAATCATTATCAAGGCATCACCTGTGCAATACTAAGGAAATCCTGAAAACATGACCTGTTGGGGCCGTTAGGACTGAAGTTTGGAAAAACACTGTTCTAGATCGTAAACTATGGACACACATCATGCATTGACTGCATGGCCAAATGGTCAGGTCACCCCTGGCAATCATTGGTTGGTTTCTTCATGGACGTCTTGTAGATGCCTAAGTTGAAAGTGCACAGGTGAAATTTCATCTAAGCGTTTGGCTCCACTTTTCCTACCCTTGATAACTTCTCTGCTTATGAGGGACATGCAGACATTTTTTTCACCATTTTTGGTTGTTATGTGTTCTTCTTTCTGGCCCACCTATTGGATTTCTGTATCTTCTTACGTAAAGCTTGGAGGAATTGTAGAATGTTATTGTATGTAAATTGATTGTTTAATGATTGAAGAATAAAAACATTATTACTTCATGTTGCTTGAGTGTGGTAGATAAATCATTTCAACTCATGTCTTCGTATTAGAAGAATTCTCTGCCATATTTTTGGCTTCCTCACTTGTTCTCAGTAGCCTAATGACAGCTGAATAATGTTCTGCTATCATCTTTTCTTGTAAAATGAATAAAACGATAATCCAGTTTGAATGTGACACTAACAAGATAGATTTCCTCTAAAGTGTGCATTGTGTCTGTGCCTTTTATTTCCACAAAACCCTTTCATTTTGCATTTTCTCCTATGTGAAATACATATAGTGTCAATACCTTTCATGCACTGGTGTCACTTTATTCTTATTTCCCCTTGTGTAAAGTTAACTTTCATTGCCTATGAAGATTGTATTGAATTTATATCTTTACATGGATTTAAGAAACAAGAAAATTCAGCTTTAAATTAAAATAAAACACCTGTAAACATAAATCCTCATATTTGAAGTTTATTATAAGTCATGCTTACGATAGGTCATCAATATCAAATCATGGGGGTAACACCCGGAAGCCCCATGGATCAGCTGCTATCACCTTAAGCAGTGGCAATGTGAACCCAACTGCCTGATCACTGCAGGGTACGGCAGATCAGCTCCTATTATAATAATGGTAGCCCTCACTCATCTGATATTGATAATGACTTATCCACCAATAGTGATGTAGAGAAAATCCTCTTTAATGTTTTAGTCCACCATCTGAGTTATTTTGTATAACTTTCAGAGGTGAAAACTAATAAGGTCGCAGAAATATTGTCTATGATATGAGTTCTCACATTTTGCGTATAAAACATCATTCCTAAATTAAGCTTCACATGCACTTATACTGATGCTGTTCATGCTATGAAATTCAGTCAGGCGGATGAGAAGTATTGTCATGGGGACTCAAGGAGAGAGAAGCAACAAGTTTTGAATATATAAAAACTTAACCAAAACAGGGAAACACATGATTAGAGGTTTGAATTTATGTTAAGCTTCCAGCACGATGTCCACAAATCCCACAATACACCACGCTGACCGGAAGCTCCACCATATTAGTATGCCCAAGTGATGGGTATGCTAATATGGCGCCAGTTGGTGGCGGTACCGACATCTGCCGCCGACACCCCATATGCCGCCTACCTCCTGCTAAACCACCCAGCACGCCACCCCCCCGTTTCCACAGAAACAGTACAGGGGAGGCCAGAGAGCACACAGTGAGGTAGAAAGAGAGAAAGGGGGGCTGTACAAGGTGGAAGAGAGTGAACAGAGGGAAAGTGAGCACGCAAAGAGAGAGGGAGCACATGGAGAAAGCGCATGGAGGTAGAGAGTGAGCACGTAGGGAGAGAGCGCCTCCATAGGGGGAGAGCATGCATGGATAGAGAGAGCATGCACAGAGGAAAAGAGCACGCATGGAGGGAGAGCGCATGCATGGAGAGAGCACGCACGGAAGGAGAGAGTGCGTATGGAGGGAGAGAGAGCGAATGGAGGGAGAGTGCACATGCAGGGAGGGAAGTGGAGAATGGTGGACAATGGCCCGTTTCGTGCCTGTCTGGCACTTCAACTGGTCCTACATAGGACCAGTTAAAGTGCCAGACAGGTATGAAATGAGCCATTGTCCACTGTTCCCCTCTCCCCTCCTGCCACCTGTATAATGGATCCGGAGAATAAAGGTGACTGTTTGCACAATTTATGGTTGAGTGCGCTTATTTTTCCATCTCTGATGGATTTGACATATATACAGTATATATATATATATATATATATATATATATATAGCAATGCAATGTATAACAAGATAGGACACTATGTAAAAAAGAGGATTTGCTATAAATAAAAAATAGAGTAGAACATGTAATAAGGGATAGAACTATACATGACAAGAGAGCTACATATAAGGGTCTGTGCTTTACATAAGAGAGGACACTGTAATACGGGATGGCATTATACATAGTAAGAGAGGACACTGTAATAATTTAGTTGTGAATACGCAGAAGTAGTGGTGTTCTCAGTATTTCTGTTTGATTTAGCTTTAAAATATTTCTGATATTTAACTATTCGACATTATTATTCAATGACAAAATACTTCAGGTCCTAACTACTTTTCTTTAGCATCGGTAATGCATCTATATATCCCCATTGTCCAATCATCATGTATTAACCTATGATGGATGGTGGTAAATTTCCTTCAAATGTGTGCTTCAGGAACTCATACAGAACTGGCTGTGAGTGCTGATATCTTGTCACTGTGTGAAATAGGGATTACTAAATGGATTAAGATCCTGGACACAGAAGCACCTGAGAAATCCTTAGGGTTCATGTTATCCTTTTTCTCTCTTTCATGTGTATACCTAGGTGGGGTCTTAATTCTTTTTCATGCTGACAAGTAATTTTCCTTAGGTTTCCTCTTACAGACTGACTTGCTATGGATTATAAATTGATCCTCAAAACCTGTTGTTAGTTATTGACTTCACTGCGTATTTCATGTAATCGCTTGTCTTTTTGCTTTTCAGTCCCTACAGTTCTAGTTTTAGCAATAAGACATGTTAAAGCAGATGTGATTATGAAGTAGGTATATGAAATCTCTTAACAAGAGTTCTAATGGAAGCTGTAGTTAACATTACATAAATATGTCCCCCATGTTTTAGTTATTATAGTTATTGAGAAATTACTAATATGATTGAATTCTTGTTTTTTTTCTTGTTTTATAGATTCTGTAGTAGTGTAATATGATGCTGTGAACAAGAACGTCTAGTAGGAAACTCGTTGAAGCTGTGCACATGTATCTGGAACCTTTCTACAATGTTCAATTACAATTATTAATAAAAAAAACTATTTAACTACAAATACTGGATAATGTACTGAACTATGAAGATTATTGTTAGATGTCACTTATGCTTGTAGAAGCCAGAAGCAAGAAAGAAAATAGAAACTTATTTAATTTAACAGTAATCCCTCCCCCAAAATACTAAAACTCCTTGTAAAGGAAAGTATTTTGCTGCAATCAATCTGCCATCTACTTTGCAACACTGAAATCTTATCTTGGTACCCATCAAAACCTTTAAAGGTGATGTCAACTCCTTAGACAACCCCATTTCATCCCATGATGTGCACCCCAATAAAAATAAAAAAGTCTGTATTGACCTCCAGTGCTGGCACGGTTACAGTGATGCCGGGACTCTTCTGCCTTGGGTGTGCGTGACATTGTTATGACACATGACCAATCACCGCTGACTTCCTTCTCTCCGCCTTCAGACACAGGAGCAATTAGCAGGAAGTGAGGGGCAGCCACAGCGCTCTCTTCCTGTTAATTACGTAAGCGTCAAAAGGTGGAGAGAAGGAAGGCGGGGGGAGATTGGTCACAGAGGTCGCAAGTCATAATGTCACGTGGGCTGTGGAAACACAACTTCTGACATTGCTGGAACCGCAAGGGAACTGAAGGTGAGTAGAGGCTTTGCTATTTTTATGGCGACAAACATGAAGAATGAGAAGGGCTTGTCCAAGTAGTGGGTAACCCCTTTAAGGCATTTACATTCTACATACCATCGTACTAGTGGCTCTACTGGTGCATATCCAGCCCTTTAAGTCTCTGGTTGGGGATGGAGCACCTAGATACTGAGCAATGAATACACCTTTCCTTCCTTGCATGTGTGATAGTGATACATGAAATTATATTGTTTACATAAAGTGAGCCACCCCTTGATAACCATAGTAGAGTAAAGAGTGCTCTCCCAAGTGTATAACACAGTGTGCAATCCTCCCTTTATGTTTTTTTCTAATAAGATTGACAGGGAGGGACCGTCGGTGAATCACTGACTTCCAGGATAGTATGCAATTAAAAATGGTTGGCCTTTGAGAGACAGGGATTTTTTTGGGAGGATCCAGGCATTAAATCTTTGCACAGTTCATAAAATAACAACCATCCAGCATCATTTCATAAATCTGTACCTATATTATGACATTTCCCTGTGACCTTATGAATAAATTAACACCTAGGTGATACTTGTTGGGTGTGACCCTGTATATGCTGACATTGTCCTACCAGTGCTGAGAATGTCAGACTGCAGATAGACACACCGTGTTCATTAGAGATATTGTAATATCCTTATTTCAATTTAATACTAATTATTTAGGAACAAGAGAGGAATGGCACTAAGAGAAGATGATCCAGAATTGTTATTTTATGGGGAATGCAAGTATTTACTAAAACAGACATGTCAGGAGGGTCAAGAGGAGGGTAGGGCACCATGAAATGAAAGACTCCTATAAACATCTTTATCCACAGTAATAGAGAATAGATAGGCTGGGGTCACACACCATTGGTTGAGATGTGATGCAGAACAATTGCCATTTTCTTTTTGCTACTGTAATTGAGATTTGTTTCTATATACACTATCACCAGAGTGCTCTCCAACCGGTGCACAATGAAAAGAAAGCGTTGAAACAGTGCTCAACCACAACATTGCAGGGCTGGGTATATCATTTCATTTTCAGAGCAAAAACCTTAAGGCTGGATTCAAACACCAATTTTTATCATGGTTTTATCTTTTGCAAATTATTTTGGCACCTTTTCCATTCAATATACTGGAGCCGGATGTTATTTTATAGTCTATTGACGATAAAAGGTTTGTACATGCATTTTGGACTCACTGAGGTTTTTTCAATTTCTGATCTTTTTCTTGATAGACTTCTCTAAATGATTTTAAAAAACCATGATAAATGCCATTAAGGTGTTCTTTACAAAATAGAAACTTATGCCCCATGCATAAAATAATGCAAAAATATATTTTAAAAAATTGACAAATACTTTTAAACATTTATATCATATATGCTCATCTTATTTAGGGGCAATTATTATATTTATTAAAATCCCTCCAGACATGTTCATAAGTACAAACCCAGTTTCAAGCACAGACAAGACAAGTTGAGTCATCTAAGGCTGGTTTCACAGCGTTTTTCTGCAATCCGACGCTGTTTGTTGTAAATCGGATCGGATTTTTTTATCAGATCTTTTTATCGGATCCGATAAAAAATTGGACCGATAGCATCCGATGGCATCCAATCAGATCTGATTTTTTAACGGATCTGATTTAAATGGGGGAGGGCTGTGGGAGGTCTTGGAGTTTGAGCATGCACAATACAAAAATCGGATCCGATATCGGATCCGATTATCCATCCGATTCGATCCCCATAGACTCCCATATTATTTTAATTGGATCGTATCGGATCCGATTCGATCAGTTTTTGCAGCGGACTCCAAAGTCGCAGCAGTCTGCGATTTTGGCTGCAGCACAAAATTGGACAGAATCGGATCTGGCAAAAATCGGATGCCATTAAGGGCAAATCCGATCCGATCCATGCCCATAGGACAACATGGGGCCAAAATCGGATCCGATGCTGTCCGATTTTCAATGGACGCCGTCGGATTGCAGAAAAACGCTGTGTGAAAACGCACCCTAAGAGAATTTCAGACATATGTGAAGCCTCTTGACTTTAAGACATGAGCTGAGACTAAGCTTGACAGGAGACTATAGACATTACCATAGGATGGGGGATAATTTATTAATTCTATTACAGACTGCTAATTTGCAACTACATATTACACTTATACCAACAGGTCTGTGACCTCATGTTTTTGGTTTTTCATTAGTACCTTATACATTTGATGGTGCCCCCTCCTTTGGGCTGTGCACCTTGTCCATTTAGCTTTGCACAGGCAGTTGCAATGCACAGTCAGTCCAAGGTCCTTCTCTATCCCTTTCTATTTTGTGGTCTGCTGGTATATAGCAAGGTGAATCACTAGAGTTAGGGATCACTCTGATTGCGTATGCTTTATCATGGTGGGATGACTGTTACGCTTTGTAATATGTATATAGAGGAGACACAAAGATGGTAATAATTTCTGAGGAAGGAGTTTACCTCTGAAATATGTAGAATAAAAACCACCATCCAGAATCCTATATGAAGTTTTCTTTCCAAGGCAGCGCATATTTTAACCCTTTTCTCCACTGAAGCAATTGTTTAATAAAAAAAAATGTCATCTAAGTACCCTATGTTACTTACATGTACAGTGTTACTACTGCCTACTTATAATGATCAAACATACGGTATAACAGCAACATTTGTTTTTGCTCCCATTTTGCATGAGTTGAACTCAAAGATCTAAGACTTTTTCTATGGACAAAGGGTCTTTATATCTCAAATATTGTTCACAAATGTGTTTAAATCTGTGTTAGTGCTCATGTGGCACCCCTGCGGTCTGGTCGCCACAAGGTGTACTGCACCCAATCCATGGTTGTGGTATCTCTGTTCTCAGGGAAACGGGATGGTAAGTCTGAGACACCCATCAAAGCCCCCAACATACCTGGTCACAGGGATGGTTGGAGGACCCGATAGAGGGAGGGCTCAGCCAGGGGACGGAGGAAAGAGAAGAGAAGTGGAGGGTGGGAAGTTAGTCAGAGTGTGAGAGTTAGCAGTAGAAGAGAACAGAGGAGTTGGTGAGGACCCAGACGACTTAAGCAGTGAAAAGCTCGTCCTTGGCCCCGGAACAACAGACTGCAAGTGAGACAGAGAGAGTCTCAGGGACACGGGAAGAGGCAGCGAGAACCACCCATGCGCCCGAGTCCAAGTTTAATCGGAGTCGGACGGAAAGGCTGGTTGGGAACCAGGGGACCTAAGGGTGGCAAGGAGACTCTCTGCTCCAACCACGGAACCGGAGGCCATGAGATCTAGAGGAGCTGTGGCCAACACCCGACATATCCGCTGAGAAAGTAGCTGTACTAGGGTCAGGAGGCTTGGTACCGGTCGCCTGACAGGACCCGTGGCTACCAGATTAGGGCACTGTGTGCGGGGTCGCAAGCAGGAGAGAGGCAGGACAGTAAGTGCTGAGAGAAAGAGAACAACTCGAGAGGAAGGAACATAAAAGGGGTGTCTTGGATGAGCTATCCTGGTTCTTTGAAGGCTATCTGGACTGAGTCTTGGCAAGGAACAGTACCCAGCAGCTTTGTTGAAATAACTGCTGAGTAAACTGGGTATAGAACTCCAGAACTGTGTGTGAGACAGTTTATTTACTGCCTGCGGAGCCGCCAATTGATAAGATGGGCAGGCCACAGAAGACCTGCCTGAGAGACGTCCTGAACCCCCTCTCAAGCCAGCACAGCCCCGCTGGCCTACCACTGCTAATCACTATACCCATTGCCCTAGGGAACCACTGCACCCTTTGGGAGTGATATCACCTTTGCTGCACTCCCATCATCCCCAGAGGTTCCGCACTGCAGAGTCGGCCATCAATAGCTGAACACCACGGGTGGCGTCACAACATTTTACCCCAAAACCCTATTTCTCAAACTTTTATTGACACTGCCAGGGTCACGGAGCTGGGTCTCGACCCTCGTGATTCCCCAGCAAGGGGAGTGTGTCACTCATTTCTCCTTTGATGAGATAATCCATCCACTTCACAGGTGTGGCATTACAAGATACTGAGTAGACAGCATGATTATTGCACAGGTGTGCCTTAGGATGGCCACTCTAAAATATGCAATTTTACTGTATATGGACTAAGTCCGGGGGTCAGAAAACCAGTCGGTATCTGGTGTGACCACCATTTGCCAGTCTGCCATCTAGTCTGTACAGTTAAAACCGGGATTCCTCCGTGAAGAGGAAACCTCTCCAAAGTGTCATATAAAATCAAAGTTAAGGTTACGATGATGAGCTGCAATCAGGTGGAGACCTTAATGAAAATGACAAGCTGTAGATGAGCTTCCCTGAGATGGTTTCTTACAGTTTGTAGAAAATTTAAAATTTTTTTGGTTATGCAAAATGGGCAACAGCTCTGGTGGATATTATTACAATCAGCATGCCAATTGCTAGCTCCCTTATAGCTTGAACACCTGTGGCATTGTGTTGTGTGATAAAAGTGCACATCTTAGAGTGGCCTTTTATTGTGGCCAGTCTAAGGCACACCTGTGCAATAATCATGCTGTCCAATCAGCATCTTGATCTGGCACACATGTGAGGTCTATTTATTATTTAGGCAAGGGAGAAGTGCTCACTAACACAGATTTAGACACATTTGAGATCAATATTTGAGAGAAAAAAGCCTAGACATAGAAAAAGCCTAAGGCTGCATACTCATGTTGAGTCTATGCAGCGTTTTGAACTATGAGTCTATGCTGCATCCAAAACGCTGCATAGTACAGTACAAGCATAGTGGATGGGATTTCATGAAATCCCATCCTCACTATGCTTAACCTGACCGCAGCGATCTGACAGCTGAGGTGCATTTCGCTCTTCTGCTTCATGTTCATTTCATGCTGTGGAGTCGGAAGCAGCTCCCATCAGGTGCACAGAGGGAGAAGCTGCCCTGCACCCACCGCACACGGTGAGTACAAGGCGGCCGCGGTCTCCCTGTGGGCACCCGTGGCTTCACTCAGGTCTGGAGAAGCTGCGTCCAACACGCAGCTCCTCCGGACCGTGAGCACACAGCCTTAGATGTTTGAGTTCAGCTCGTGAGAAATGGAGCAAAAACAAAGTGTTGCGTTTGAATTTTTGTTCATTGTACTCACTGCAAAGTATCTTTTAATTGTTTTCATTCTGGGTTATATTAATAATTTACTAATTGCTGGAGGTCTGACCTCTGGGACTCCAGTGATTTTGAGAATGAGATTCTGTAACTGAAGAACCAGGCTCTGCAATGTCCAATCTTGAATGGAGTGATTTCTCCACATCTAAAGTATGACATGTCTATGGGATTGCTGGAAATAGTTACCGTATATACTTATGTATAAGCCGACCCGTGTATAAGCCGACCCCCTACTTTTGCCCCAAAAATCTGGAAAAACCTATTGACTCGTGTATAAGCCGAGGGTGGACCCCAGAACAGGTATACAGCCCCCAGCAGTGTAGTATACAGGCCCCCCCAGTGGTATACAGGCCTCCCCAGTGGTAGTATACAGCAGCCCCAGTGGTAGAATACAGCAGCCCCAGCAGCCCCAGTGGTAGTATATAGCATCCCCAGCAGCCCCAGTGGTAGTATATAGCAGCCCCAGCAGCCCCAGTGGTAGTATATAGCAGCCCCAGTGGTAGTATACAGCAGCCCCAGTGGTAGTATATAGCAGCCCCAGTGGTAGTATATAGCATCCCCAGCAGCCCCAGTGGTAGTATATAGCAGCCCCAGCAGCCCCAGTGTTAGTATATAGCAGCCCCAGCGGTAGTATATAGCAGCCCCAGCGGTAGTATACAGCAGCCCCAGTAATCCAGGGCCCCCCCAGCCTTGCTCCGGTAACCTGTAAAGTAAAATATACTTATCACTGTCCCGCTGCCATCCGCGCCCGCATCTGTCGACATCCCGATCCTCCATCTTCATGCGTCTTCTTCCGACTTCCTGTGTTCAGCGCCGGCAATGACGTCATTGCCTGCGACGAACAGAGGAAACCGGAAGAAGACGCATGAAGATGGAGGATCGGGATGTCGGCAGATGCGGGAGCGGACGGCAGCGGGACAGTGATAAGTATATTTTACTTTACAGGTTACCGGAGCAAGGCTGGGGGGGCCCTGGATTACTGAGGCTGCTGGGGCTGCCGTATTGACTCGCGTATAAGCCGAGGGGGGTACTTTTCAGCCCAATTTTTGGGCTGAAAAACTCGGCTTATTCGCGAGTATATACGGTAAGTAGTGCGCCTGGTTTGAAGAAACATAGAACTCCATTGCGTTCTATATCATAAATGTAATGCCGGCTCATTGACTGCCTACACATTTGTTATACAGACTCATCATTTGTGGTTATTGTTATTATTCATTATTATAGTACCATTCATTCTATGGTGCTTTACATGGGGTATACCAGATTTGTGAATATGATACATGAATCTTAAAGGGTTTATCCAGGATGTAACATTTTTTATGTGCCTAAGCATTTATCGACAGGTAGTTACTAACTACCTGCCTGTTCTGGTGTATGCCAATCTCTCTTACCTCAAAGTGATCACATGCCACTCCTGCCAGCTACCGATAAGTGTTTAGCTCCATAGAAAAATATTATACCCCAGATAATCCCTTTAAAACTAGGCTCAAATTTGTGCAATGTGAGTTACAATTCATCCCCCAATTTCAAGGTCACATAAGTTTGTAGAAGGCTTTATTATTCATCACTGATATGTTTAATGCTATTCCTATTGTATTACCGTATAAACTCGTGTATAAGCCGACCCGTGTATAAGCCGACCCCCCTACTTTTGCCCCCAAAACCTGGGAAAACCTATTGACTCGTGTATAAGCCGAGGGTGGACCCCAGCACAGGTGTACAGCCCCCAGCAGTGTGGTATACAGGCCCCCCAATGGTAGTATACAGCAGCCTCCCCAGTGGCATATACAGGCCCCAGTAGTATATACAGCAACCCCAGTGGTATACAGCAGCCTCCCCAGTGGTATATACAGACCCCACCAGTATATACAGCAGCCCCATTGGTATATACAGCAGCCCCAGTGGTATATACAGCAGCCCCAGTGGTATATACAGCAGCCCCAGTGGTATACAGGCCTCAGCAGTATATACAGCAGCCCCCAGGGGTTATACAGCAGCCCCCAGGGGTTATACAGCAGTCCCCAGGGGTTATACAGCACCCCCAGGGGTTATACAGCAGCCCCCAGGGGTTATACAGCACCCCCCAGGGGTTATACAGCGGCCCCCAGGGGGTACCCAGCGGGGGGTACCAACAGCCCCCTGGGGGTACCAACAGCCCCCAGGGGGTACCAACAGCCCCCAGGGGGTACCCAGCAGCCCCCTGGGGGTACCAACAGCCCCCAAAAGCTGGCACTGTCCCCCCTTGTAAGGGCCCCCCCCCCCCGCTGCTTATACATTACCATCCCGGTGTTCTGATCGGCGCCGCTCCTCGGTGCTTCTTCTTCATCCTCCCGTCCTCGCTGGCTGCATCCGGGATCTCCAGCCGTCGCGCGATGACGTCATATGCCTGCGACGGCCGGAGATCCCGGATGCAGCCAGCGAGGACGGAGGATGAAGAAGGAGCACCGAGGAGCGGCGCCGATCAGAACACCGGGATGGTAATGTATTAGCAGCGGGGGGGGCCCTTACAAGGGGGGACAGTGCCAGCTTTTGGGGGGCATATATGAACTGCTTCCCCCTGCCGCTGATTGACAGGGGGAAGCAGTGCATATATAATGAGCGGACCCACGTGACGGGGCCGCTCATACAGCAGCCTCCCCCCGCCTCCTCCAGCCTCCACAGCCCCCACCACAGCAGCCTACCATATAGACCCGTGTATAAGCCGAGGGGGGGACTTTTCAGCCCAAATTTTGGGCTGAAAAACTCGGCTTATACACGAGTATATACGGTATATTGTTTTATAGGTACCAATCAGTAAAGTTGCTTCCTAAGCTGTAGATGTGCATCATCCTCATATTCTTTTTACCAGCCTCTGATTCCTGCTGTAACTATTGAGAAGAGCATCATTATTACATCACCAGATCATTCTCCTCCTGCAGTATTTCTCTGTGAGTCTATCTGGTTCCTCAAACAAATTATAGCAATCTTTCATCTTCACTTACTGTGTACTTTAACAATTACCTTCATTGAATGATCCCATTTTCAGCTAATCATCCATATATGTGTGCACCTGGCTGCTTGGCAAGTCATTCACATACATTCCAATTACAGCAAACTCCAAAGAAACTCTAAGAAATTGTATTTACTTATGCCGAGTTCAATTTTATCCTCATATATAACATTTTTGTGCTAAATGGCTTGTCTATTGCAAATGCTGTGGATGAACAAGTGCAATAGGGTCTTACCCAGCATAAAAGAAAATATTCTGAAGATCGCAATGACTAATAAATTAATAATATATTCACACTTTGATATCTCGTGGAATACGGCAGCTCAGTTTTTAACCCATCATCCTCTCTACTCTATATGCACCACGTTGGGGACTGCAGCACCTGTGATCTGCTTTTATAGTGATTGTGACTCTTACAACCACACAAGGTGAAGCCTCTGATACCTATTTAGGTAATGTTTTATCTCTCAGACCCTACATCCTGCCTACTTTAATTTTCTGATACAATGACCTTTGGGTTTTCACTGGCTGTAAGCCATAATCATCAACATGACTCTATATAATATACATGTTTCACTTTATTTATTGAATAGCTTAAGTAAATTAACTTTTTGATGATATTCTAATTCATTGTGATGCACATGTATTTATCAATTTATGTATAATAATTTGTTTTTTCCTTTTTTTATTTTCTGTAATTCCCAGAGAAGTTATTTAATACTTTGATAGTACATTAAGTTTTTAGGCTTACGTTACTAAGTTTACAATAAAAAGTAACATGTTTTGCTAATTTCCTAATGTTCTTATATATTTTGCTCATCAGAACCTAGGCTGGACTGACTAATTTGACATTAGTCTATTATTGTGTGTGTTTATAGTATGAAGGTGACGAGAAACCTAAGTGACAGGTTTGGATCGGCCCACAAGACCAACAGGTGAATCCCCCAGTGGGCCCCTGTTCTGGAGTGGATGTCCCACATATAAGCAGTGTTTGGTGGAGTCGGAGTCATGGAGTCGGAGTCCATTTTGGGCGGAGTTGGAGTCATGGAGTCGGAGTCCATTTTAGGTGGAGTTGGAGTCGTGGAGTCAGAGTCAGTGTTCATTTTGGGTGGAGTTAGAGTCGGATTCAGGGAAATTAAGGAGTCAAAGTTGGATGTGTGGCTTACTGACTTCACAGCCATGGTTGTGAAGTCAGAGTCATATAGTAGGAGTTGGAGTCTGTGTCCATTTTGATGAAGTTGGAGTTGGAGTCAGTTTATTATTATATAAAAGCATAGCCAAATTTTTGTTCAAGGGTCAGGCGCTGTTCAGTCAATGTTACTGGTGGGTCTTTGGCATTCCAGTCCAACACTGGTGGTTAATAAGTTGTTACATCTCCTCCAAGACCTGCTCCTGTGAATTGTACTTCTGTCACCAGGGGAAGCTGTGTTCAGTCTGCAAGCAGCAATAGCCATAGAAAAGTTGTTGGAACCATAAACTCTGGCCTCGCTGACCCTCTCCAGCCACTGAGATTAGGGTAGCTGGGACCTGTAGTACTGCCCAGCCTGGTATTATGGGTGTGTGCGGTAATCAGCTACTTGACTTGGCCAATGGGACAGCACCACATCTATTTTCAGCTTACTCCCAGATATAGTTTTACCAGACCTGGTTTTAGTCTGGCTTCTATTAGTCTTTAGATACTCCCATATTGATTTTAGCCCATCTTCCGACTAGTTTTGACCTCAGCTTGTTTACGGAACTCTCCTCTATTTTACAGTTTAATGCCTTGACTGTTCTCCTGGTTCTGACCCAGATACCTACCACTCCTGCCAGCCTTCACTACCAGCCAGCTGCCCACTCAGTCTAGAGGTCTAAAGGTCCTTGAGGAAAATCAGATCCCGTTACAGGGATTAATGAGTGAGGGTCAGGGCAACCCTTGGGATCCAGTTAATGGGGAGGTAAGACAGCCATGGTATCTATTTTTAGATCTGTTAGACCAAGGGCGGAACTACCGTGGTGCAGCTGCACCAGGGCCCCGACCGGCTAGGGGCCCCTTCAAGCCTGCAGGGGGGCCCCCAGCCAACCCCCGTAAGCCGTTTCTGCTTCCATTGCCTGATCCCTCCCCCCTCTCCTCTGCCCCTCCGGCTCCCAGGAGCTCACTCAGCGTGGCTTAGCAGGCAGGAAAGCCGACGCAAACACCTCCGCCAGCACCACATCGCAAATTCCCCCCCCCCGGACCGCGCCGACGGCCACCAGCAAAGCCGCCCCTCCCTCCAGAGGACCGCGCCGATGGCCACCAACAACCCCCCCACGCTCCTCAACATGGCTGCACCAGGGTCCCCGGGGGTAAAGGTCCGCCACTGTGTTAGACAACCATTGAGAGAGCCCTGTTATATAAGGGAGTGGGCACCCATTACGTTTAATCCCTGGGCATGAAGATTGCTTTCTCCACCACTATTGGAACCTATCATAATGTTACCTAAACAATGAGATCATTGGGTTAACACCTGCATTGACCAAAAGGGTTTCCCAATTTTGCATTTGTTTCTGATGGGTAACACAGAACAGTAATATTTTCTAATTTTAAAAATGTAAAAAAAAAAATTGCCTTGTGGCTAGATACTTTTGTTACATAATTTTTCAGTTTTGGTTTTAAAATGTAACATTTTATTGTGGGACAACTCCTTCAAGTTTTTCTTATAAAATGTATACAAAGATAAGGAAGAGTATTAGGATCTCAATCTGCGCTGCCGATGAATTGAGATGGTCCAAATGATTTCCAAAGTTTTGTTCAGCCAATGCTTTTTGTCCGCTACTTCATCAGCGCTCATTCCTGATCCTCTTTCTTATCTTTGTATGCCACATGGGTGTCTGCAGCAGCCATTGTGAGCTTGTAAGGTGGCTGTGACTCTCACAACCCTGCAAGGTGAGCCTAACCTGTCACACTTTATTCCATACTGTTATCGGACAAAACCCTATGTTGGCTTCCTTCCTTTTCAGCCTTATAAAATGTATAGCATAGGTGATGTAGATTGTGAGTCTGACTGGAGACAAGGAGTCAATGATTATTGTCTGTTTGCAGAGCTGCAGAATATGCGTGCTCCATAAAAAGGTAAAAGATGACGTGTAATAAAACAAGGTGAGCTGCAAGGAATATATACAATAAAAGGCACCCATAACAGATAACTTGGAGAAATGTGGTCAATTAGACATAATTATACACAGAGGAAAAGTGCCACATTGTAAAGTTTAGAAATATCATTTTTATTGAATACATAATGTTAAAAGAAGTTTACAACCTATAAATACATTAATATTTGGTGAAGATTAAAAAAAGAAAATATGTACATGTCTAAGGCCCCTTTCACATCAGCGTTTTTTTTAAATCGCGGCAGATGCGGTGAAAAAACCACATCTGCCGCGATTAACGCATAACGGCTGCACTTGCAGCACACTTGTGGCACACTTGCGGGAAGCCCCATACAATGTATATGCGGGCTTGCGGCAGGTGCGGCAAGTGCGGTTTTGGCACTTGTGGCAGGTGCGGCAAGTGCGGTTTTGGCACTTGTGGCAGGTGCGGCAAGTGCGGTTTTGGCACTTGCGGCAGGTGCGGCCACGAAAAAAACACACAGATCCATAAATGAGGACCTGACGTAGGATGTACTACTACACTACATCCTATGTTGAGAAGTGGTTATGGTAATTTCTTGTCTATAATAGGGATGGGCGAATCTACTCGCTAGGACTCATTACTCGGCGAGTAGTAAGGGACTCGCAGGACTCGGTACTCTGCGAGTTTCCCAGTGATTACTCGCACGAGTCCAATGCAAATCAATATCAATCCTAGTTTTGTCAGAAACGCTGACAAACCTAGGATTGCCATTGTTTGCATTAGACTCGTGCGAGTAATCACTGGCTACTGTGCCAGTGATAGCAGGGAGACTCCCAGATAACTGCTGTTTCTTTGCGAGCCAGTCCAGCTGTCTTCTCTGTGCAGCTCCAGGGTCCTAGAGCCCGCCTGCTGCCTGATGTAGCAGTGCTGAGATTGTTCTCAGTCTGCTCATTCCCTGTGTACAGACATGAATGTCTGTGTACAGAGATGATGTAGCAGTGCTGAGATTGTTCTCAGTCTGCTCATTCCCTGTGTACAGACATGAATGTCTGTGCACAGAGATGATGTAGCAGTGCTGAGATTGTTCTCAGTCTGCTCATTCCCTGTGTACAGACATGAATGTCTCTGTACAGAGATGATGTAGCAGTGCTGAGATTGTTCTCAGTCTGCTCATTCCCTGTGTACAGACATGAATGTCTGTGCACAGAGATGATGTAGCAGAGCTGAGATTGTTCTCAGTCTGCTCATTCCCTGTGTACAGACATGAATGTCTGTGCACAGAGATGATGTAGCAGAGCTGAGATTGTTCTCAGTCTGCTTATTCCCTGTGCATAGACATCTATATTTATGCACAGGGGATGTAGCAGAGAGGACATCGCGTTTTGGACTGCGTCGGACGGAAGAGGATTTTTTTAATTAAAGATGGAGTCCCTAATGGCTTTTTTTTTTATTTCTAATAAAAAATTTTCCCTGTGTTGTGTTTTTTTTAAAACAATTTAATAGAAATTCATGGCGGTCATGTCTAATATTGGCGTGACCGCCATAAATTTCGGGCTTAGGGCCAGCTGATAATACAAAGCTGGCCCTAACCTCTTTATTACCCAGCGTGCCACCGCTACCAGGGCCGCTGGAAGAGCGGGGTTCAGCGCCAGAGGATGGCGCTTCAATGAACGCGCCATCTTCTGGGGCGGCTGCGGGCTGCAATTTGCAGCGGGGGGTGCCCAGAAAGCTTGGGCATCCCTGCGCTGCGGATTCCAGCCCCCAGCTGCTTAGCTGTACCTGGCTAGACATAGAAATTGCGCGGAGCCCCACGCATTTTTTTTTAATTATTTCATGAATTTCAGAGTCAGAGTCTCAGAGTCAGAGTCAGAATCTCAGAATTTCATGAAATAATTAAAAGAAAATGCGTGGGGCTCCGCGCAATTTCTATGTCTAGCCAGGTACAGCTAAGCAGCTGGGGGCTGGAATCCGCAGCGCAGGGATGCCCAAGCTTTCTGGGCACCCCCCGCTGCAAATTGCAGCCCGCAGCCGCCCCAGAAGATGGCGCGTTCATTGAAGCGCCATCCTCTGGCGCTGAACCCCGCTCTTCCAGCGGCCCTGGTAGCGATGGCACGCTGGGTAATAAAGAGGTTAGGGCCAGCTTTGTATTATCAGCTGGCCCTAAGCCCGAAATTTATGGCGGTCACGCCAATATTAGACATGACCGCCATGAATTTCTATTAAATTGTTTTAAAAAAAACACAACACAAGGAAAATTTTTTATTAGAAATAAAAAAAAAAGCCATTAGGGACTCCATCTTTAATTAAAAAAATCCTCTTCCGTCCGACGCAGTCCAAAACGCGATGTCCTCTCTGCTACATCCCCTGTGCATAAATATAGATGTCTATGCACAGGGAATAAGCAGACTGAGAACAATCTCAGCTCTGCTACATCATCTCTGTGCACAGACATTCATGTCTGTACACAGGGAATGAGCAGACTGAGAACAATCTCAGCACTGCTACATCATCTCTGTGCACAGACATTCATGTCTGTACACAGGGAATGAGCAGACTGAGAACAATCTCAGCACTGCTACATCAGGCAGCAGGCGGGCTCTAGGACCCTGGAGCTGGGGCAGCCAGAACACAGAGAAGACAGGATCTTATCTGTGCGAGTCAGCGATTACTTACAAAGTAAACTAGCAATGCAAATAAATGACACAACTAGGATTGCTTCAGGCTGAAGCTTCCGAGACACATCTGCGATTTGTAAATCTCACACTACTCGCTATTACTCGCTTCACCATTCATTAACATTGGACTCGCTAGACTCGCAACGAGTAGCGAGTCCTGTGCTCGGACTCGCTAGAGTCAAGCGATTCCGAGTAATTTAGGATTCGCCCATCACTAGTCTATAAAACTCATTTTTAGGTATCCTATTAGGGAAGTCTGACTCAGGGAAGGGACGGGGTCCTGGGGCGTAACTACAACAGAAGCAGGGGTTGCAATAACATTTGGACCCTGGAGCCTAGAGGGACAAAAAACTCTCTTAGGCGTATAGAAAAAGACTAATGCTATTACAGATTTACAATAATTGGTGGCCCCGTTGGAGCTTTCACATTGGGGCCCATGAGCTTCACGTTACGCCACTGTGGGCGCCCTTTGTTCAGATCCTCATCGACCGCAATGAAGGAATCTTACATAAAGGATCTTTCTCACTAGAGGACCTCTGCTGTGTTACGTACACACTGCTCTTTTATGTGAATACACACTACATAATGCTTTTTTTTATCCTCCTGTCGGAGATTTGCAGGCAAATTGAACTTACTGACTTCAACACAGAGACCAGCTGATTGCTCAGGTTCCCAGCAGGTGGCACTTTATGATCTACTGTCCTTATTGCCAAATCTTCTTTAACAAGTCGGGGTTGTGCAACTTCTCTTTTCTATTGGAGTGTGACTGTTTAATGACAGAATTGTATCACAATATCAAGAAATATCTTAACTCATGGTACAAAGTGATGCTTGGACTGCATTGGTTCTGTTAAAATTGTAAAGGGTTGTCCAGTCAAAACAAGTCATCGCACCACCACTAAATGGGTTATATCTGAAATGACGTGGCAGTAAGCATAATCCGCCACCACTCCAATCATTTACTATGGGGTTTCCAAATGCTGCACTCAGATTTTGCTGGAAGCCCCAAAGAGAATAGTAGAGTGTTGGTCGGATATGCACATTGCTGCTCCTTTCCTATGGGTATGAGTGTCCCATTGGTATACAAATTCCCTTCTCTTTGGTGTTGGTATCAGATGTTGGATCTCCACCAGTCAAAGAGTTATAACCTTTATCACCGATCCTGTGGATAGATGATAACTTGTTTGTCCAGGAGAACCCTTTAAATCTTTACTAGATTAGTATTAATAATGTGACTTGCAATTTATTTGTAAGATGCGATAGATAGAAGGAATGATTCATAGGGAACAGAAGTTGTTGACTTATTATCTGTTAAGTAAATGTTTTGGCAGATGCAAATGTTTCTGCTACATTATAATGCCCTTGACTAATAATTCTATGCCATATTTATGTTACTTAAAAGCAGTTTATTTTATGGTTATTGAAGGACAGTTTATTACAGTTGTCACACTATACATTTAAGGCTATTAAATAATTTAAGGCATTTAAATGTATCAGGAGCGGACACAATATACTCAAGATGTGTAATGCACTATTGTAGATTTCTCTACTGTATATCTTATGGGCTTTAAATCAAAACTGACAATGTTTCCTCGGTATTGAAAAGGTTAGTATTTTTAATATATTTCCATATTCTAATATGTCAGATACATGTAAAAGCCACAATAAAACTAATGCACACACAAATGTTCAAGAGCCGTAGTTTCCAGGGTTGGCAAACTGTCCCTAAATTCATAGACACTCTGCAAAAAAAGGGCCTAAAATAAAAAATAGTGAAATGTCCAAGACTGAAGCTTTTACTTGCTTGTGACAGAGGTTTCCATGCATCAGTGCTGCCAAGATAAAAGAGGGTGTTTTCATTGGCCACAAATCCAAAAGCTGGTAAATGATAGTAACTATGATGGTCCGCTGCATGGTGTAGAACAGGGGTGGGGAACTCCAGTCCTCGAGGGCCGCACACAGTGCAGGTTTTCAGGATTTCCCTAGTTTTGCACAGGTGATAACATAATCACTTGCACTGGTGATGATTCCAATCCCTGTGCAATACTAAGGAAATCGTGAAAACCTGCACTGATTGCGGCCCTCGAGGACTGGAGTTCCCCACCCCTGGTGTAGAACATGTGACATAGTCGGCCTTCAAGAATGTCATTTTCAACTTTCTGGGCAACTACAAGGCGCCAGACTATGCTGCAGGTTGAAAGTCTTCTTCAGGCTTACAAGTCAATGAAGTGCAACATGTCACATAAAGTACATTTCCTTCATTCACACCAGGACTTTTTCCCAGCAAACCTCAGCACTGTAAGTGACGAACATAGTGAAACGTTTCATCAAGACATTTCCCAAATGGAGAAACGGTACCTGGGAAGGTGGAGTCCCTCGATTCTGGCTGACTATTGATGGAATCTTGTCCTTGAATCATTGGACAATCATATATGAAAATCAACGTCAAAACATTTCTAAACTTTATTGCTGTTGCCGACTTTTGCATTCGGAATATCACACGCCACTACGAATTTGACAGTATTCAATGCATACATATAATTACATTTTTCTCCAAAATCTTACACGATAGAGAAATTCTGAAGTTGTTTCTTAATTTAGAATGAAAATTCCAATGGTATACACCCAATTTCATGCAGGAAACAAAAACCTTGTTGAACAGTTTTATTTAATTCAAAGGGAACATTATCAGTGTGAGATACTTAGATCAGGAGAACAACTGTTAGTCAATACATAAAACAAAAGAACAAAAAAGAATCAAATAGAACCTACACACCTTTATTATTAATGTACAGATGCCCAAATACGCTCTGTAGACAATATACAGACATATACATACACATATACGCATATACATACACGGATCATCGGCTCACAGTGCTTAATGACTACATGAACTCCAATATTGCCGCACCATGTATATTTGTCTGTATTAGAGATGAGCGGTGTTCGATTCGAATTGTTTGCCAATCTCAACTTCGAGCTGTTTTGGGCGGTGTTCATTTGATCACCAAAAACTTAACCCTAACCCTGTTAATGAATGTCAATATCCAATTTCTGTGTATACTGTGCGTGGGGGGTTAGATCAGTGCTGCAGAAATAATGCCATTTTTTTTCTCCTAACTGCATACACAGTGTCAGCCAATCACACTTACACACAGCAAAGTGCATTTTTTGCACACAAGCAAGGTCAGGCATCATTGGCTGTGTAAGTCACATGTCCTAGCCCTATAGGACCCGGCCATTTTCCCCATCGCCACCATTTGCTCATTGCTGCAGCTCTCTTTTAGACGGCACCACTGCTGCTGTGGGCGCTATACAGTGAAAACTGTCTATTCTCTTCTTATTCAGCTAGTGAGCGAATATAAAGTTAGATAGATAGGTATAGGGAGTAGGGACGGGAGGGAGGGTGCGAATTGTAGGAATATAAGCCCTTTTGAGGGCTACTTCATAGGAGTTGGGAGTAGAGAGTAGGGACTAGTTGTAATCTCAGCCCTTTTGAGGGCTAGGTTAGAGCAGTTCCTATTAGTTTTTGCCAGGCAGGTGTGTGCCAGTGCTGTTCAAGTGTTTTTCACAGCATCTGACCAAATCTAGCTCAGGCAATCCTTTAGGGCAGGTAGTGTAGCACTGCTGTGAAGAAAGCTCCACTAATTGTCTTAAGTAGGCATTTTTTTGATGCAGCTAATCCAGGCAATTTGGTCTGGCTAGTAGCAGTGTCACTTACACAGTGGTGTAGCCCACTTGTAAAAGAAGCTACACTACCTGTGTAGCTCCTAATAATTTTTAACTGCACGTAGCCCAGGTACCACTTCGGGTCTTGTAGCAGTGTCACAAAAACCAGTAGTGTAGGCCACTTCTTGTTCAAAGTTTTTATTGGTTTTACAAGATAAAGGATTGTGTTACAACCATATAACATTACAATCAATTTGACAGATTTACAAAGAAGTTTTGTTCTTTTTAACACCATTAGAGAATCAGATTTGAATGTTAGTCTATATCCAATAATACAAATTACAATAGTATCGAATTTGTAAAGTTAATCTGTTTGAATTATTACGAGAAAAAAAAAAAAAAAAATAATTTCTAAGTGGAATAAAGTAATTTTCAAATTCAAACTCAGAACATCTGTAAACAAAATTACATGTTAACATGGTAGGAAAGAGAAGGGAAAGGGGGGGAGGGGTGGGGATAAGTAGAGTCTATTTAATTGGGTGAAGAGTAGTTAGAACTAGTGTTAGAATGCTTTGAAATAGGGTTGTGTTTGGAAGGAAAAAGTTTGTTCCAAGGTTCCCATTTTTTTTGTATTTATTTAATGTTTTAGATCTCAGCGAATGGGATAGTTCATGGGCGTTGTGTTCAGCAGTTCTTTCCAAAAGAGCCGTGAAGGTGGGAGCCTCAATGTCTCTCCATTTGGCGGCAATTAAAGTTTTTGCTATTAAAATGATATGTATAGTCAGCGGTCTAGATTGCCAGGGTATCGATTCACTGTCAAAGTGTAGGCCACTTCTAATACAACCAACTACACCGCCTGTTTAGTTCCTACTAAAGTTTAACTGCATTTAGCCCAGGTCTCACTTTGGGCCTAGTAGCAGTGTTGGTTCAGTCAGCAGTGTTGGTTCATTGCCAAGGATCTCCCAACTCATGTCATCTGCAAGATTTGTCACCAATCTCGGAGTAGAGGTCAAAAAAACTCAGTAGCTTGAGTACTTCATGTATGAACTGCCACATGGACATGAAGCACGAGTCGCAGGGGGTAGCTCACTGTGTTAGATTGCGGGCTAGTGGAGCAGGCCTACTACCGTCTGCCGTATCAAGTGCATCCGTGTGCTCTTCATCCTTTGTGACTGTGGGGACAGCAGTCACACATGCTTTTGGACGTAGACCTTCCCCCTCTTTACCCACAACAGGCAATGTGATTGGCAGGTCGTCACTTGGTTTTCAAATAGACAATGCTGCTGGTGTTGAGCTCTCTCAGACAGATTGACAGCAACACCTTTGGATGAAGGCAACATTGCATCTTCGCCTGCACCTCCCTCACAGACCAGCAGTTTGCTGGGACACCCTACTCAACCCCGTCTCAGCACAGCACCCAGCCCTCCGTCCCTCAGATGTGGACAAGTAAAATACCATTTCCTCCTAGCCATAAGAAAGCTAAGAGGTTGAATTTCACCATCTGCAAGCTGTTGGCTACTGAAATGCTGCCTTTCCGCCTGGTGGACACAGAGGATTTTCGAGACCTTATGTCTGTCGCAGTGCCCCAGTACCAGATGCCCAGTCGCCACTACTTCTCCAAGAAAGGTGTGCCTGCGCTACACCAGCAGGTCGCAGACAACATCACCACTTCCTTGAGAAACTCTATGTGTGACAGGGTGCATTTCACCAAAGACATTTGGACCAGTAAGCATGGACAGGGGCGTTACATGTTGCTGACTGGGCATTGGTTAATTATGGTGAGAGCTGGAGAAGGGTCTGCTGTCCCAGTCTTGCAGTCCCCACGAGTTGTGAGTCCATACTCTGTAGGCAGAAGTTCCTCCACTACTTCTGCCTCCTCAACCTCATCTCGGTCCTCCACCTCCCCCAAAGCCTGTCTGGTAATGCCGCTTGCATTGTAACTTCACAGAAGGAATCCTGCACACCTCCTTACTATGCTGGCAGCGGGGCTCAATGACATCAGTCGGTCTTTACCTTGAAATGCCTGGGAAATGTGAGTCACACATCTGAGGAGTTGTGGTCAGCTCTGGCAACCGAGTTAAAGCAATGGTTGTCTCCATTCAACCTGCAGCCAGGGAAGGCCGTGTGGGACAATGCTGCAAACAAGATCCAGAGGTGGGGAAGATCATGCTGCTGGAGTGGTCCCAGATCAGGGACCTATGCACCCTTCTTCACAGTTTTGAGATGGCAACGAAGATGTTTAATACTGACGATGCCATTATCAGCATGACTATTCTGATCATCTACATGCTGGAGCACACTCTAAACAATATTCAGAGTCAGGTGGTGGGACAAGAAGAGGTGGAAGAAGTACAGGAGGAGTTCTATGCGGAAGAGATGACAACATCTCCAAGGTCCTCATGGTCGGCAGCACCAACATGGCAGGCATGGGAGGGTGGTGGAGAGGGATTAACGAGGGCACATGGTAGCAACCAAACTCTTGAGGAAGGTGCAGGAAGCCAGGAAGAAATGGAGGACGAACAGGCGATGGGCATGGAAGAGTCAGCAGATGAGGGAGACCTTGATGACATTTCTGTTGTGCGAGGTTAGGGGGAGAGGGCAGAAGAAGGAAGCATGATTCTCTCCTCCCCACCACCAAAATAACAAGGACTTGGTCCTCCTGGATGCGCAAGACACATGAGCGCCTTCTTGCTGCACTACCTGCAACATGACCCTCGGATTGTCCGAATTAAAAGTAATGCCGACTACTGGGTTGCCACACTCTTAGATCCCCAGTACAAGACCAAATTTGCCGAAATAATTCCTGCCATACAAAGGGACACACGCATGCAGGAGTATCAGGAGAAGCTGATACATAATCTCAGATCGGCTTTTCCACAAAACACCAGTGGTACACAGAGTGAATCTCACAGTTCTAACTTGTCAACCATGGGACTGTCAAGTCATCATCACTCACACACGTACCAGTAACACCGTATCTGGTGGTGGTAACAGCAATTTTTTGGCATTGTTTCACAATTTTTTTAGACCATCATTTGCAAGGCCTGAAGACACGAGACGTCTGACATACAGTCAACACCTGAAGCGGATGGTACATGAGTATCTCCAACTTAACATCGATGCCATGACTGGGGAAGTGGAGTCTTGCTCATTTTGGGCTTCCAATCTGGAAAAATGGCCTGAGCTCACCACTCACGCTTTGGAGATCTTGTTGTGCCCAGCAGCCAGCGTTCTCTCGGAACGTGTCTTCAGAACTGCTGGTGGTGTGCTGACAGAAAAGCGCACGCGTCTGTCCACCCAGAATGTGGACAGACTAACGTTAATAAAGATGAACAAGGCATGGATCCACAAGGACTCTTCTACCCCTGTGTCATCCTGGGGAGACTAAAGCCTTGTGGTGTTTTGCCTAAAAGTAACCGTTTAAAGTTTGCAACTGTGGGGCAATTGATACCACTTAAGTGGTGTTTATGCCCACATTTTTGGAAAAAATGGACACTCTTCTTGTAGTCCCCTAAATGTGACACAATACTCATCGTCTGCACAAGGCCTTACAAATACGGAGGAAAAACCTCACCAAATACTCATTGTCTGCACGAGGCCTTACAGATACTGAGGAAAAACATCACCAAATACTCATCGTCTGCACGAGGCCTTACAGATACTGAGGAAAAACATCACCAAATACTCATCGTCTGCACGAGGTCTTACAAATACTGAGGAAAAACCTCACCAAATACTCATTGTCTGCACGAGACCTTACAGATACCGACGAAAAACATCACCAAATTCTCATAGTCTGCACGAGGTCTTACAGATACTGATGTAAAGCTCAACAAATACTCATCGTCAGCAACTGGCCTTACAGATACTGAAGTAAAACTCACCAAATACTCATCGTCTGCATGAGGCCTTACAGACACTGAAGTAAAACTCACCAAAGACTCATCGTCTGCAATAGGTCTTACAGATACTGAAGTAAAACACACCAAATACTCATCGTGTGCACATGGCCTTACAGATACTGAAGTAAAACTCACCAAATACTCATCGTCTGAACATGGCCTTACAGATACTGAAGTAAAACTCACCAAGTACTCATCGTCTGAACATGGCCTTACAGATACTGAAGTAAAACTCACCAAAGACTCATTGTCTGCACAAGGCCTTACAGATACTGAGGTAAAAACCTCACAAAATACTCATCCTATGCTCAAGGCCTTACAAATAATGAGGAAAAACCTCACTAAATACTGATCGTATGCATGAGGCCTTACAAATAATGAGGAAAAACCTCACCAAATACTCATCGTATGCATGAGGCCTTACAAATAATGAGGAAAAACCTCACAAAATGCTCATCGTTTGTAAAACTCACCAAATATTCATCGTGTGCATGATGCCTTACAAATACTGGAGTAAAAACCTACTTTGGAAGGGCATGACATGCCTATATCTGTGTCTCCTTCTCCTTTTACTCATCCATCTCTTTTCTTTTCGCATTTTTATATGTACTTGTCACTTTTCCATGTGTTTTTTTGTATCTTCTGAGTAGTTTGTCACCTTTTGGTCACCTTATAAGGTGTTTTCTATGTGTTTGTATGTGTTTGCCTGCCATTGTTTTCAATGGAGTTCGACGGTGTTCGATGAACATTCGACGAACATTCGACGAACACCCCCCCAATTCGACGAATCTAATCAAATTCGAACACTGGGGTGATGGCTCATCTCTAGTCTGTATATTGTCCACATAGTAAACTTGTGGACCTGTACATTAATTTAATATAAAAGGTGTGTGAGTCTTATATTTTTTCTTTATTGTATTATATATTGGCGTGTGTGGCCCCCTACAGTGCTCTGCACCCTAATCCACCCATCTTTCCCACACAAGGTTTTATTTGCAAGCTATGCCTGATCTTTCTTTGACTCCCCGTGATGCCTGACTTGGCACTTGCAAAGGTAAGACATTAATGATTAAGGGCAATCCATACTAAAGGTACACCCAGGGGTGCATCAAGCCCCACTGCCGCCTGAGCCGCGGCACTGATTACGGGGGGTGGGGGGGTGCTGGTGGAGCCCAGCGCTGCCGCCCCTTCTGCATTCACTGGTCCCCCGGCGGGTCGCCACTGCCGCCCGAGCTGCGGCAGTGAGAACCGGGGGGGTGCTGGTGAAGCCCAGCGCAGCGCTGCCGCCCCTACTATGCTTGTCCCCTGGCGGGTCGCCGCTTACCTGCGGTGCGCGGGGTGAGCGGCCGGCGCCATGACAGGGGGAGGCTGTTTGCATGAGGCGCCGCCCCCTTCTGCACTGCCGCTCCCCCTGCCTCTTGCCGCCTGAATGACAGGGCTCACACTGTCCAATGGACGGTGCGGCCCTGGGTACACCTTGACGTGACTGGATGGCTTTAGCACTTTATGATAAAAAAATGGCTAAGTACCTTATGTTCTTAACATATAAGGCCCAGTTACACACACAGATAATTGTGCAGAGATTGTTTGCAGATCTCTGGTCGCAGTGAAATCATGGACACATTGTTCCATTTTGTGGCTGTGAACAAATGTAACAATGTGTCCATGATTTCACTGCAACCAGAGATCTGTGAACAATCTCTGCACAATTATCTGTGTGTGCAACTGGGCCTATACAGCAATAGTGGAGTTCATGTATTCATTAATCCCAGTGTGCTGCCACACCATGTATGTATGTCAGTCATTACTTATCTCACAATGGTAACACCCCTTTTATTTATAAGAAGCTGTGGAGAGAGTTTCTCAGGGAGATCTGTGTCCAGCTCAGAGATCTTAACATCTCCTTTACATATTAAGAATGATGTGGATTTCTCTGGAGTGAGAAATCTGATCACATATATCAAGGTATCATTTTGTTCAATTTTCTATGACCTGCGTACCCAGAAAGACGACTTAAGATGGTTGAGCCTTTAGAAGAATCCATTTAAAGGCAACCTGTCAGCTTTAGTATGCACCCCAACCTATCATCACCTGTCTCTGCAACTTGCTAGCTCATCCCTAACCATCCCTGTCTGAACTAAAACTACACTATAATGTTTGTAAAATATGACTTAGTAACTTACATATTTTCATGCAAATTAGACAAAGAGGCTAGGTCTGTAAACTGAAATGGGCAGTCTCCAGTGCTCCGTGTCCCCCCTTGCTGCCCCAGTGGGCGTGAAAATTTCTTCTCCTGTGTGCTCCCTTTTTCTAAATTCCCGTTTCCTCTTCCTGGGTATAACATGCCGGCTGGATGTAATTTCCACTGTGGGGGATTATCGGGGTACACGCGGCTTTAATATGCGCACTGCGCATGCGCCAGAGCATGTCTGTACAGTCAATCGTTTTTTTACAAACATTATAGTACAGTTTTAACTCAGACAGGGATTGTTAGGGATGTGTTAGCAAGATGCAGGGACAAGTAGTGATTGGTTAGGGTATAAAATTGAGCTGACAGGTTACCTTTAAACCCCTTCCCGACCCTTGATGCAGCGTCCAAGTCATGAAAACTAGTGACTTCCCAACCAATCATGTGACATATGCGTCATGGCATGATTCCGTTCCTGCAATTCGGATGACTGGGCTCACTGCTATGTCACCCAACTTGCAGGTACGTGGGCACCTGTAGTTCGCCCCAGGGTGGGTGGCTTTATCCCCCATGCCTCTGGTTGTGGTAATTGGTAGTTGAACGTGAAACCGCCAATTACCGCAATTCCAACCATGCCTGGGGCATGCCAGTGGGAATAAAAGGAGGTTTAATGAGGGTCCTCCATAACCCCACTGAAGAAGCTGCATTAGCAAAACGCATCTGGGGGGCACCCAGACTCCACAGCTCTCCTAGAAACATCCAATGGGTAAGCATGCAAACAACTAATGGGGGTTGGTTTACCTATGAGTTACCTTTGAGTCGGGAGTTATTTGACTTACGTGCTCAGACGGTTGTATTAAAGTACCTTGAGTGATGAGATAGTGTGGATAACCACATATTAATCGTAGTTGTACCTGAACACTATTTAACATGCAAGAGAAACTCGACCAATATAGGAACTCACTGAATACATCAATTAGAAGCACATAGGACCCATTGATAGACAAACTTAGGAGAGTTCCGTCCTCTATTGGAAAAATTTTGGCTCTTTTTCTAAATTGTGCACCTGGTCCCTTTATGTATTACATTTTTCGTAAAATAATGTATAATTTGAAATGATGGTTACTAAACAGAAACATTTTGATTCTTTGTATGTTTTTATGGATAAAAGCATTAAAATTTACCTTCTACCGTAAAAGTTGCAGTATGATTCATACTATCACATCTGACATGCTTGGGATCAAAAACTCTCCTCTTTCCTCTTTAATTGAAATGAGTATGTGAGAGTGTGTTTGAGTGTGTGTATGTATGTGTGTGAGGCTGGTTTCACACTGCAGTTTTTTTCCATGATCAGGTTTGATCAGGTTTGTGTGCCAAAACCAGGAGAGGAACCAGGAGAGGAACTTTTTGAGAGAAACTATAATTGAAAGATTGACAGCTGTCCTGAGTTTTGGAGACACTCCTGGTTTTGACACACAAACCTGATGGAACCTGATCAGGAAAAAACTGCAGTGTGAAACCAGCCTTAGTGAGTGCGTATGTGAGTGTGTGTGTGTGTGTATGTGAGTTAGTGTGTATGTGAGTGTGTGTGTGTGACGGGGCTGGATGATGGGGGCTGCATGTCCGCTAGCAATTGCAGCCAATTTTCCATTCAAAAAGTCAAATGTCACTCCTTACCTTTCGTGCCCTACTTTGCGCCCAAACAGTGGTTTATGACCACATATGAGGTATCGGTGTACTCATGAGAAATTGCCCAACTAATTTTAGGATCCATTTTATCCTGTTGCCCATGAATGAAAAAACTGAAGCTAAAAGAACATTTTTGCTGGAACAATTAAAATGTCCATTTTTCCTTCCACGTTGCTTTATTTCCTGTGAAGCACCTGAATAATTTTCTTGAATGTAGTTTTGAGTAGCTTGAGGGGTGCAGTCTTTGGAATGGAGTCACTATTGGGTGTTTTCTATCACATACGCCCCTAAAAGGGACTTCAAATGTGATGTGGTCACTAAAGAAATGGTTTTGTAAATTTTGCTTGAAGATTGAAAAATCGCTGATAAAATTTGAACCCTTATAACTTCCTAACAAAAAAGTTTATTTTCCCAAAATTGTGCTGATGTAAAGTAGACATGCGGGAAATGTTATTTACTAATTATTTTGTGTCACATAACTCTCCGGTTTAACAGAATAAAAATTCAAAACTTGAGACGTGAGAAATGTTCGCCAAATTTCAGGTTTTTTTTCACAAATAAACACAAAAATTATTGACCTAAATTTACTACTAACATGAAGCCCAATATGTCACGAAAAAAACATTCTCAGAATCACTAGGATCTGTTGAAGGGTTCCAGACTTATTAACTCATAAAGGGACACTGGACAGAATTGCAAAATATGGCAAGGTCAGTAAGGCTAAAATAGGCCGGGGGGTGAAGGGGTTAACTGTAAGCCTGAATAACCACCACACCAGAACTTTTCGACATTTTGTGTTTTGCAAGGTAAAACTGGGATCTTTTTACAGTAAACAAGATGAAAGGTGACCAAAAAACATTTATTACAAGTGTATCACAAAATCACTAAATGAATACAACACTAAGAAATCTCAACAAATTTGAATCCTTTCTGGAGCAAACAATTGAATCTTTATCTGCAAGTCCCAACTGCTGATGAGAACGTTTTCTGGCAATAAAAAACTAAAAAGTGAAGACAACTGAAATTGCTAAATTTCATGAAAAGTTCAGGCCAGAATATAGATATCAATACTTTTTAAAGGGTTTTACAAGATGTATTGTGGTAAAAGGTAAAATAAATATGTCCAAATAAATGGAAACCTTGTAAGAAAACCTACTGCAGTCTTCAAGTGACTTGCAAATTAGTCATTTATCATCAAGGCAAATACCATAATTAAAAATTAAGCTGCAGCGTTATAGTCCAAGCTTCAACTTGAACACAGCTTGGACAGAGCTTGGACAATTCTGCAAAGAAGACTTGAGAAAGGCTACAATTTTCATATTTAAATTTTTTTTCCAAAGTCTTCAGATTGAAATTTTAAGCTTCTAAATCTTACCATATGGTTATCGTCCTGCCCAACACATGGTTTTACATTTTTGGCTTCTTCCTTATGTTCAAACAGACCAAAAAGGTAAAACCCCGGGTGAGGCAGGATGGTGAATGTATGGTTTTGTTTTGTAGACTCTCTTATTTTGTTTTGTAAGTATGGTAATTGTATTTGAGAATTTTAAAAAAATCTGCAAATTGTTTTACACCATGTTTTGTCTACTCTGATTCATGGATTATTATAATGTTTAATTATAGAGGAACATCTTAGGTGTTTAGAACGCCTGCTTTGTATAAAGCCACAATCCTATATGCTTATGGACGCTACCTGTTTAGAAGAGCAGCCTGGTAAAAGCAAACTCAAATGACCAAAGACAATGACAATGACAAAAGACAACATGATTAGTTAAGTGTATTGGCATTTTTTGTCAATGTAAAAGCCCCCCCCCCACACACAAATCATCTGAACCTGCTCATGTTGGTGGAATTGGCTGATTGTAGTCTAAGGGTGCTTTCATATCACGATTTTGTTGGATCCGTGGCTGTCCGTTTTAACACGGACAGCCATGGATCCGATTTGGCCCCCATGTTATCCTATGGGGGTCGGATCGGATTGGGTTTGGCCTAATTGCCATCCGAATTTGTGGGATCCGGTTTGTGTCCGACTTTTAGCTGTGCCCAAAATCGGAGACTGCTCCGATTTTGGGCACAGCAAAAAATCGGATCCCACAAAATTGGATGGCAATTAGACCAAATCCGATTCGATCCTCGGGGTTTAACATGGGGGCCTAAGAGCGCGGGTCAGAGGAAACAACTGATCATTCCTCGGACCCAATTTTAATGTACATTAATATACATTGCAGAAGTGAAATTAAGTAAAAGAAAAAGTTAAAAATAAAAAATAGGTATGCTCACCTGTCCATGATCCACCGCTGCCTCCCAGCAAGGTCCGGGTACTTATAGGACCTGTCGCGATGTCACAACCTGGCAGCGTCATCGGGTCACATGACCGCAGTTACCGCATGTGATCAGATCAGCTGATCGGGTTGTGACGTCACCGCAGGTCCTATAGGCACCTGGACCTTGCTGGGAGGCAGCGGTGGATCCCGGATAGGTGAGCATACAGATTTTTTATTTTTAACTCTTTCCTTTTACTAAATTTCACTTCCGCAATGTATATTATACATTGCGGAAGTGAAAGTGCCCAGCTGTGTCCGGATCCGTGATAGTCACAGACCCGGACATAGAATAGGTCACCCCTTGTGGTGTCCTATCCTGTCCGTGGGGTCCTACAAAAAGTAAAAAATAAAAATGTTATGTGAAAGCAGCCTAATGTGTATGAAGGCCTCCCAATAGTCCTTTAACATCAACGGGTCTTGACTTTCCAGCTGCTGTCAGAGGGGTCTCCCCTTGAGAAAATAAGAAAACTCAGTTGAACCAAGTGATGCTGTGTATGGCAGAACCAGATGAGATAACGGTCAGCCAGTTGTTATCCAATACGTATAGGAACTTTAAGGGTAGAGTGAGTGGGGTGGTTTTATTAGAGCAGTTTCCTAAAAAGTTAAAAAATGATTTGATGACAGGCAATATCAGAAAAAAAAATAATTATTCACCTGATAAATCCCTCTCAGCTCCAGAGGTCCCTGCTGTTCTTGGTGACTTCTACCATCAACTATTTTTTAATTTTTGGCAAACTGCTATGAAAAGATTCTAATAGGCTATTATCCTAAAGATACTAGATTAATCTTTAGCTTATTAGAGTTCTAAAGCTACTTGTCCACCACACTGAAAGTTCACTACTGGGAAGAAATTACATTTACAGTATTCCTCCCAGCAGCCTGCGGCTTTCAGTCATAGAGGTGCATTCGATACAGCTTCAGTCACAGCTGAGTACTTAGGTGAGCAGCATCCATAACTGCACCCCTTACAGTGACTTACAGCAAGCTAAGCAGTGCATTAGTGCAATGCCAGCTGTGAGTGAATGCTGGGCCATGGTTAAAACCGCCACTCACTATGTACTGAGTGGTGACTTAATCTGCACTGGATGCACCCCTTAGACTGAAAGCCAGAGGCTGCAGGGAGAAATAAAGTTAATTTATTTCTAGTAGTAGTTTTTCAGTCTGTTGAAAAGACAGCTTTAGAATGCTATTAATCTGCATATTAACCCCATTTCTTCAGGATAATAGCATTTGAGGACATGACAAGTTCCCTTTAAAGCCTACTTTTTGTTTCAAAATATAATCGAGACTATAGTATGTCTCACCTCTTCCCCTCTCACACCATTAGATTTACAAAGATATTGAGAGGGGAATATTGCCGCAGCATACCCCTCCTGTCTTCCAAACTGTATAGAATTTACTGTTTCACATTATACCAATTGGAGCAAACAGATTTTGGAAAATGTCTATAAAGTCCACTCTATAATGCGAACTACATACTAAGTGGTAAGTATTGACATATACTGAGTTATATATATACTAGACTGCTGGATTTACCTTATCTATTATATAATCACAAATGGGATTTTTGCCCCTTCTGAGTCCACTCTCGCTGCGAGTCAATGTCGTCATGTGGATACGTCCGAAGCATTGGCCGCGCAGCGGCCATTGCGAGCAGTTCTAAGGCGACTCGCTATGCCCGCGCAGCGGGCATGGCGAGTCGCCTTAGCAGCGCGAAGCATTGGCCGCGGCCATTGCGAGTCAGAGACTCGCTCTGCTAGAATCCCGATGCATCTGCATCGGGCACCCAGCTAGTCTACAATAATACAAATTTAGAGCAAGATTGACACAAATAAAAGTCATTGCAATGATACGCAGTAAATTAAATTCTTTTGGATTACATGCGATAATATAAGCAAATTCTCTTCACTGTTTCTACTAACAATCCCTAATATTCCAATGGAGATAAAATCCTACTTAATAGATCACATTATACAAAATCCTCTTACTGCACAGTATCTCTTGTTATATGTCTGCCATAATTATATTTGCTATTTAGATGACCTTTATATGAGTAAAAGATGGAAGAGGGAAATGATGCATAGAAATTTGGATAAATATAGCATTAGTCATCACAGAGGAGGAGAACACTAATCTACAGTATGTTTACTTAAAGCAAATTACATGATATATGAGCTGATATTACAAGGGTCCTCATTAGTGAGTGACAGGTGCAATTCTGTCTCGATAAAGAGACTTAGAATGAGATTGTGAAATTATGAGAAATGATCTGTGCTGATCACAGTCATTATCACTCTCATCTCTTCATCATATTTACAGATTTTTATATCTAAAGATATTACAAGACTTTCCAATAAGCGTGTTTTCGAGAGCTGCTGGGTCCCTTTAGACCATAAGAATATCATAGAGAGGAGTCCTATTCCATACAATAAAATATAAAAGAGATTGAATCTGCTCTGGATTATCTTTCTCATCAATGTATCACATCGACAGCCCATCGTGGCTTGCTGATGTGGCAGAAACCCGTGGCCAAATGTGGCTTTCTCTGATGATAACAACGTATCTCTGTGTTTAGGGCAAACGATAAAAAGGTTCAAAGGGTTTTGCGTTGGATTGTTCAGGAAAGGATTACACCTTGGCATATCTTCCCCTGGTTTATTTATGCTAACATTGCCTAGAAGTAAGGATGAGTTTAATTTAAGCTGGGTATCCTCATGCACAAGCGTATTGTAGGTAGCCAACATCCAAGGAATATTTTCCTCTGTGTGATGAATATTGGTAAGGAATATCGCCATATCCCCCATATTTCATTCCTCCCAGAAAGCAATTGATAGGCACATCTCACTCATAAAGAGATAAGCCCCCACCCTTGGTAGCCAGAGGCCATTCATCTCTGACAAGTGGCAGAGAAATTAGCACCTAGCTGCCAGCCAACAAGGCAACACAAAAGGACTCTTCCTCAACTTTGATATGGTAATCAGCTAGGTGTATGGAGCTTCCTCAGAAATGGGGTTTTGCCAAAAGGTGACACGTCCTATATCACTGTAAGACCAGGGGATAGGAAGGCCTTTCTTCCCATGCAGGCCGGATGGAGCCGTGACTATAACATTAATATCTCATAAGCCGTCCACCCTGTGATACTATCGAATATAAAAATGAACTCTACATATCTAGACGGGGATAAGGCTTGTACTCACAAGAATGTAGGATGACTGTAAGCCATGTAAACATGATATTGGCTAGTAGGGTGTTCTCAGAGTAGCCATGTTTCATATCCAGGCGAAGATAAAATCATAACTAAAAATATGAAAGTATTGTCTTCTGTCTGTGATGCCCACGGACACGGCTAGGTCAGCTTATGGAATCTGGGTGTCCATATCTCCCCTCAGAGGGGTGGGAATTGTGAGACATCCCAGAGGTGCGAGATGGGTGGAGACAGGGGTCAGCCCATAGTGTATAAAAATCCTCTGCCCCATCTCTATAGTGTATTTCTTCTGAATGGGCATTTTTCCACCAAGGCCAGAGATTACCCAAGGAACAGATTGGTGCCACGCCACCCTTGTGGTGCCATCAGCACTAAGGTAACTGCTCACAGGTGTGTGTAATTCTGTGTATTCCATTTACCCTTTTATTGGCATATCTGACTGTAATATTTGTAACATCTTGATAATAAATGTAAATATTAATATCTAGTGTACCATTAGCGTGATTAAATATATAAATTTAATCTTGAGTTGCTCTGTTTATCTTGATCACGATTCCCACGTCCGTGTGCTCATTTAACGCTACCTGGGTTGGTTTCTGACCCAATATAAGCCCGACCACGGACCGGACTTATATTAAACGAGGAGATGGTGGCAGCATTTGTGCTTGGGGTTAATCAGGGCCTCTGGCAGTGACGGGGTGGAGGAGATTATATGTGCTTCTAGCTGCGGGCTAGAAGGCATATACCACACTCACTGAGAGGTGCCTTGATAAACCAGCACAGGCAAGGCAGCTGCGGCCCTTCTTTATCCCCAGGCAGTTCCCTGACTGACCTGGGTTTAACAGGAGGCGCTGTGGAGCTGCCAGGTTCGGTGGTCACGATTTCACCACACACTGCAATAATTATAATGGAGCACTCAGGAATCTCTTCACTTGAGGCAAATGATTCAACTAAACAAGGTTACAGAGAGAAAGTCTGTATTTTACACATGTGATTGAAAACAGACATCAAGTGCAGCAAGTGGGCAAAGTTCATCAAATACACAATAAACAGAAAATTCACTAGAAATAGTTTATCCACAGTAATTTTGGCAAAGAAAGTCTCTTAGAAAAAGCACCCACTGGGAGATGCCGCTTAGTAGAAAACACAGTCCACACCCAGAAGGCCTGAGTTAGGTAAGTCTCTGTGAATCAATTGCAAAACCAGAGTAGAGCAGTGAGCCTTAGGATATCCAAACAGTCAGAATACTGCTACTGCACACTTAGTAGCAATAAGCTGCTGAAGGCTGACAGCGCTTACATGAACAGGGTTGGCAGGCTGAGGCAGAAGCTGCGAAAACTCAAGCAGCAGGCTGCAGGTAAGTCACAGAGAGCATGAGAGGTTTCTGGAAAGACACCAGCCGAACCTTCTGAAGGAGGAGCAATCTTGAGAAGCAAAGAGCCAGGGATTCAAAGCAGAATACACAAAAATTGGCTAGAAGGTAAACTAGGGTTTATAAAGGCAGGGAAGGAGGATCACATGAACAAGAGCAAAGCAGCAGATGTCATTTTGCAAAAGGACTATAATTCACAAAAGGTAAACAGAAGATATGGTGTCCTGACAACCTCTATTAAACAAATAATACCCTGACTAACCCCTTTCAAAGAAATAATGACTACAGAGCCTCCTTTGAAAGTATTAATGCCCTCTTAGTGCCTCTGAAATACTTCTTTAGTGCCTCTTTGACAAAAAAAGTTGATATCTTTGTCCAACTAATTAAAAAAGATTAAAGATTATATTCACTTAATCTAAGTGAACAAGTTTTCTTCTCCCCTATACATAGAGAGGGCTGGTACAGATGCCATGATGCTGATGTCTTAGGGTGGAAATGTGGCACCCCTGCGGGGGATTGCCACAGGTTACACTGGTGCAAGGAAGGATTGACACCTTGGTTTGTTCAGCACACAACACCTTCCACTCCAGACCTGAAGGGGGAGCTCTACTGGCTGCATTAAGTCAGTTCCCCTTTAATGAGATCCAGGCTGAGAGGAGGAGACAGTTGGTCCTAGGAGACAGTTGCTAGGCAGTTAGTTCGTGTGAGGAGAGGAAAGAGGAGGAGGCTGAGCTGCTGGTCTCTGGAAAAGACAGATGCCAGGACCAGAAGGGACCATTTTGTCAGCTGTTCACACCCCAGGGAAGGGGCCGGAGGCAAGGAGAAGAGGTAGGGAATAAGAAGAGGGACTAAAAGATATTCCCCCTTGAGGACAAACGGACACTGGGGTCCGATGCTGTGGGCTTGTATAGCCACAGTAAAAGCCCAGCAATTTCAGGAGAAGTTTAGCTCTGAAGGAAGAGAATAGAGACATTAAAAACTAACCAAACAGAGGACCAGGGGCCACAGAATAAACCGGGTTCCCGCAGAAGGGCCTGATTGTTAGTTTTAGACAATAGAGAATTGGAGAGCTCAAGCTCAGGCAAGACTCATCCCTCAAGAGAAAGAATAGAGATAAAGGAGGCCTCATATCTTTCTAAGGAGTTGATCCTAAATTGCACCAGGGACCCGGTTATTACTCAGAACTGTACCTGTTTTGTGACTACCAGTAAAAGGTACCGGAACAACTATCCCTGTGTGTATGTGTGACTGTTCATCGACTATAACCCACCATCTTCCTCCTTCATTGCTCTCCCTCACCATCTTCCTTTATTGCTGCCCTGAGGTAAAGCTCCACCTGTGGGGAGCTGTACCACACTTTGCTGCCCCCTCCATCACCTCAGCGGCCGGCTGGCAGCGCCGGTACCACCTTACCGGACACTACAGGTGGCGTCACGTCCCCCTGTAAATAATTCCCTCATCCCCTTCAAATGATCCCCAGGGCACGGCACCAGGATACCGACCACCTGTGACTCCCTACTCAGCAGACCCGGTGACCGAGTACCTCATGCACCCCAGCTCTGGTTGAAACAAATTGGCGTCACATACAGGATAATGCAAGAATGTGCATTTAAAAGTACATTTTTCATTTTTGCAAACAGTGCAATACTGGGTCACTCTCTTCACTGCTCAACTTTACTGACCCAGATTGCAAACCTCCCACGGAGACCTGCGTGGTGTTTATTTATTGTCACATCCCCACGATACAGGTCCTGGTCTGGGTGGCCCTGGGGAACTGCAGTTAGATGGACTCTCCTCTCTCCAACCGCTGCTGCTGATGCTGGTACCGCGACCCTCCATAGCTAGCGGCGCCCGGCCTCCTCCGTACCACCGACGGCTCCTTCCTCCTCCAGATTCTCCTCTTCCTCCCCGACACTGACCTGGCCGCTTTCACTTGCAATCCGCTCCTCCTCCGTCAGCTCTGGCTCCTTCAGGAACTGGATGAAGTCCTCCGCCTCGGTGATATCCTCCTCTCCGGGCTCCACAGGGGGTGCATAAACCGGTCCCAGGGAATCAGCAGCTGGGACTGCCATTGCCTCACAGCCGGTTACAGGTAACAGGTCCGGAGCCTGACCAGGTATATTGAGTCCGCTCCCAGCCGCATCCTGCTTAGTTCGTGTAGTCCAGAACCAGTGTGGGCTGGCGCTCGACCCGCCCCCTTGGTTGATTGAGAGCAATGGGGGTGGGGAGACTTTTTGGCGCCTCTTGAATGGCTCATGTCTGCTGAGGGGCCGAGGCATGCCCCTAGGCCGGCACATAGTTGTTTTTGCACTTTTAAGCCCGCCCACCACAAAGTTCCTATGGGCAAGTCTTTCGGGCTTTTCCGGAGCCCGCCACAACCTTCGTCACTCCTCGGCAGAGTGGAGGGGGCGGGGCTTATCTTCTTTCTCTTTCTCCTGCTGCAGTGACGCAGTTTAAATTTGTGAGGCGGTGTAATGGCGGCTCATCTCAGTTTTTATAATCCACACAGTTAGTCAATAATAAAGTCCTTAGGCACACTTCACCTGGTAAATACCAGGCTGGTTCATCCTGTTCGTGACGCCAATTTGTTTCAACCAGAGCTGGGGTGCATGGGGTACTCGGTCACCGGGCTTCTGTGTGGGATGTCATGGATGGTCGGTATCCCTGGTGCCGTGCCCTGGCGAACAACTATACCAGGTGTTGATAGTAAACGGTGGGAGTGAAAGGGGTTATTTACAGGGGAACGTGACGCCACCTGTAGAGTCCGGTAAGGTGGTACCGGCGCTGCCAGCCGGCCGCTGAGGTGATGAAGGGGGCAGCAGTGTGTGGTACAGCTCCCCACAGGTGGAGCTTTACCTCAGGGCAGCTATGATGGTGAGACGGTGAGGAAGGACAGTGATTGTAAATGGTGGTGCAGTTCTTACCCCTATGCTGTTGATGTTGATGATGTTAAGTCCTTTGAGCTGCGGCAGGAAGAATAACAGAAACCATTTCCAGTTTAACTTTGCTTTACTCGGTACCGGCTGATGGCATAACAATACACGGTACAGTTTGGTTTAGGGTGTTGTTACCAACTCAGGATTTCTCTTAAGGAGTCTTTAAATGTTCCCTCTCTGTCTTTCAGGGTTTCTACTTTCTCTAGATCTTTCAGTCTTTCCCACCTTTGAAGAGCTCCCCCGCCAGTCCTACGGTCTGTTTCTAGGAGATAAGGTCTGTCCACTACCCGGTCTGGACAGGGCAACCCGAGACTAAAAAGTTCCCTTCCAGCACCGCAGTAAATGTCTGTCCCTTTTTATTTCTCCTAGTGTCCTGAACCGGTTTTCAGTCCTGAGGGGAGAGGTACCTTTGTGGTGCTGTCAGCAACCCGTTTCTGTTGGGCCTGCAGCTCGTTGGTTTTGCAGTCAGGGCTGAACTCCTGGCTGCCTCGGTCGTCCGTGTCACCGGTGTCCCCTCAACATGACCAGCTGGCTCCTACCAGTCCTGGTCCATTGCCATCTGTCCTGGGCCCCCACATAAAGATGGGGTACCCTCCACTCAGCTGGGCTGTCAGGCCTGACCACTCTTTCTGCCTTTCCAACGCCGTCTGAGGTAAATCTCAACTGTCACTCTAACTCTATCCTAAGCTCCGCCCCCACCTGTGGAACCTACTATATTACAGTTCCCCCTACTCTAAGTGGTGCGGTCCTAAGTGATTGCTAAAAATAGACTCCATAAGGTTTAAATCCTAACCTAGCAACTTACAATCATATTACATATAAATATTAAATGCAATACTACTCTGTGGCGCATACCCGCAGGGGCGCCACAGAAACACACTGGCATGAAAAAAATGGTCCATTTCTCATCCGGGAGAGTTGGATGAGTGACATCCGGTTTTTGTTCCATTTTGCATCCAACTGCTATGCAAGTGTCCGACATTTCTCTCAGATCACATCCGTGTGATGTCCGTGTGACATCCGTATGCAATCCGTTTTTCTCCTCAGCAGCTATCTATTATATAATTGCCGTAGCGATCTCTCTCTCTCTCTCTCTCTCTCTCTCTCTCTCTCTCTTCCCATATGACATTCCCATATGACATTCCCATATGACATTCCCATATGACATTCCCTAGAACATCAAGGCGTCACCCACCGACCCTTGCAGACCTCAGTCTGGTTCTAAAGACAGCTATCACCGTTTATCACCCTGAAAGGGATCATTCCCCATCCTATTGCACATGAGTCATCACACATGGCATTTTTACATAAGCCATCACATAGTAACAGGAACACTGTCACTCAGTACACACAAGACCTCCATGGATCCACCGGAATCTAGGACACTACATCTGGATCAATGGGACCATATCATGACTCACTCAGTCAGTCCCAAAGTCGGCTGTGACCGCCTGGCCCTGGAGCCGTACTCAGTCTCTCACACCACACATCTGACCGCCTGGCCCTTGAGCCGTACTCGCTCTCTCACACCGCACATCTGACCACCTGGCCCTTGACCCGTCCTCGGTCCTGGACACTGGCTGGCATGCACACATCAGGTGCACTAGCATGGAGCTGGCAGGCTCCCATCACTTCCCCACTGGGGACGGATCACTTCCACCACCTCCTCACATGGCACTGGTCTGGACTTCTGAATCCCATCGTCCTCTCCTCACTCAGACACCTGGCAGGTTCCTATCCAGCCTGCTCACTCACAGCTGCAACCCAGTGAGTCAATCAGCACATCTTCACTCACACACAGACCTGAGATGTGATTAACCCCCTGTGCACCATTCAGGTTTAGCCCAGCAAAGCACTCATCCCCACAGGTTCAGCCGCTCATTAGGCTCATGAATGTATTGAATCTTCAGCACTCACACTCAGCTGTTTTACTCAGCTCATGAAAACCCTTCAGCTGTTAACCCCCTGTACATCGGACAGGTTTCACACAGCACACACAATCAGGAAAACCGGCCCATCTGAACAGACACCTGCATTGATAACCCGTGTGATGCACCCGGCCAGGGGCCACATCACCACACCTCACTTTCTCCGCACTTCACTCACTTTGTCCGCACACATACACACACACACATACTCCGCTATACTTACCACCGGCCATGCATCAGCCGCCTAGATCCTCAGTCGACATGTCGCCGCCCCCGAACTACTCCATCGAATATCGCGTCCAAAAAGTCTCGCCAAACTTCCCGGACGCCATATTGGACCAGTCGTCCGCGGGCGCCGACATGTCAACTCAGGATCCAGCCGGCAGGGAAGACGCAGGGTCGGTGCTAACTATAGCGAAGTGTGTGTGTGTGTGTGTGTGTGTATGTATGTATGTGTGTGCTGACCACTCTGCCCACAGCGCTGCACTCAGCACTCTGCCCACGCCACTGGGCTGACAACTCTGCCCACGCCACTGTGCTGACCAATCTCACCGCACTCACTGCTAACCACTGAGCCACCGCACTCACTGCTAACCACTGAGCCACCACACTCGCTGCTAACCACTGAGCCACCGCACTCACTGCTAACCATTGAGCCACCCCACTCACTGCTAACCACTGAGTCACCTGTATACACACAATTCATTTCACCCCACTCCCCTAACTATTAGTAAATATACTATATATGGATTCTAGACTACCCGATTCTTTAGAATCGGGCCGCCATCTATATATATATGTGATTATATAGGAATTATCAGTATTATGTATGTGATTATGTATAAATTAGTGAGTCGCGCCTATTCTGCAAGGACTCGCAACGGCCGCTTGGCGGCCATTGCGAGTGAGGCTTTGCGAGTCAGTGGCGCCGGCAATGCTTCACAGGTCGCGTGGGCGCTGCCCCCACGCCCACAATGACGGAAACAGTGCCGAAACTTACGGAAGAGCGTTAGGGAAATTATATATTACATACTGATAAACTATTATATAATTGCTGTAGCGACTTCCCTCGCACACGCCGCTAGCTCCGTGGCTTTGTTCGTGGGCGCGCATCGCCCACGCGACTCACTCGCAATGCCCGCGAAGGGGGCGTTGCGAGTCGTTGCAGCAGCCCGAGCAATGCCCTATACACAGATTCTAGAATCCCGATGCAATCGCATCGGGCTCACAGCTAGTTTACTGTATAATCATTTACAGGAAGATTTTACAGTGTTCTAAGCTACAGTATGATAATGTATCAGTGAAAAAAAACGGATTCCACTCGGATAATCCGTGTGCTGTCAGCGTGCGATCCGTGATTTTGGCGGAACTAGAGGCTTGCATTGGCGAGTCTCGCTCGCGAATTGCATACTTTTTGCTACTTTTTTCTCATCCAGAATCTGGATGAGAATAAAGCGTCCGACACACGCCAATGTGCTCTCAGACATTGATTAACATTGCACGTGTCCGAGTTTCACGCCAGTGTGTCCGTACCCTTATAGTCAGGCTTGGACTGGACCACAGGTGAACAGGTGAATTCCCCGGTACGGGTCTGTGTAAAACTAAGCAACTACCCCCATCCTTTTCCTAAAAGCCTTCCCAACATGTACAGTAAGTGTATGACAAGAAGTGATAAATAAATCACAGAAATAGAGTATATTAGCCCAAACATATAATTGAAATAACTCATACAATAAAGAAAATAAGTTGATGCATAATGCACATTAAAATAAGGTAACTACCTACACAAATGTGTGGACACAAGCATATCTAATATATAAAGCTGAATGTGTGTATGTGTGTGTGTGTGTGTGTGTGTGTGTGTGTGTATATCCGGGATTGGCATCTACACCGTCGCAACTACAGCTGCAAAATTTTGCACAGTCACACGTCTGGACCCCGAGAGCGTGATAGACTATGTTGTGAGGCGAAATTTTAACCCTGCGCGTTCCAGTTCACCAAACAATTTTGGCCCTATCTACATAATGAGGAAAAAAGGGAAAGGAAACGTGTTGGAGGAAAATCGACAGCTGCCAGCTACAGCTACAAAAATTTGCACAGTCACACGTCTGGACCCCAGGAGCATCTAGGGCTATGTTGTGAGGCGAAATTTTAACCCTGCGCGTTCAAGTTCACCAAACAATTTTGCCCCTATCTACATAATGGGGAAAAAGTCAATGGAAAAGTGTTGGAGGAAAATCGACAGCTTTCAACTATAGAGACAAAATTTTGCACAGTCACACGTCTGGACCCCGGGAGCGTCATAGGCTATGGTGTGAGGTGAAATTTTAACCCCGCGCATTCCAATTCACCAAACAATTTTGCCCCTATCTACATAATGGGGAAAAAGTGACAGTTACCAGTTGACAGTTGTGAATGAGAGGGGCTTAATGACAGCGCCAAAGACTAACAGCACATACCAGCATATAGTCACTAAGGTGGGGCCCCAACATGAGATATTCACCACGCACGGGGACATGTATACACTCCACATGCACACAAAGAGTAACAGCAAGTGTATAGTCGCTAAAGTGCAGCCCCAACATTGGATACTCACCACGCACCCGAACAAACACACACACACCACAAAGAGACACACACAACACAGAGACACACACACTCTCAAGGGGGCACACACACACTCTATAGCGACACCTGCACTCACCCCACAAGGACACACACACACCACAAAGAGACACACATAACACACACACAGACCCCCCCACAGGGACACACAAATAGCCACCCTATAGGGACACATGCACTCACCCCACAGGGACACACACACACCACAAAGAGACACACACAACACAGAGACACACACCCCACACAGACACCCCCCCACAGGGACACACACACACATACACACCCTATAGGGACACATGCACTCACCCCACAGGGACACACACACACACACCACAAAGAGACACACACAACACAGAGACACACACACTCTCAAGGGGGCACACACGCACTCTATAGCGACACCTGCACTCACCCCACAAGGACACACACACCACAAAGAGACACACACACACACACCACACAGACCTCCCCACGGGGACACACACACATACACACCCTATAGGGACACATGCACTCACCCCTCAGGGACACACACACACACCACAAAGAGACACACACAACACAGAGACACACACCCCACACAGACACCCCCCACAGGGGGACACACACACATACACACCCTATAGGGACACATGCACTCACCCCACAGGGACACACACACACCACAAAGAGACACACACAACACAGATACACACACACACACCACAGTCCCCCCCACAGGGACACACACACATACACACCCTATAGGGACACATGCACTCACCCACAGGGACACACACACACCACAAAGAGACACACACAACATAGATACACACACACACACACCACAGTCCCCCCACAGGGACACACACATACACACCCTATAGGGGCACATGCACTCACCCCACAGGGACACACACACACACCACAAAGAGACACACACAACAGAGACACACACCACACAGACCCCCCCACAGGGACACACACATACACACCCCAGGGACACACCACACAGATAGACACAGATGTGCACAAATCACCTCACACAACTCGCCTCATACGTGTGCTATCTTTATTTTCCAAACATAAACATCTGATTAAAAACAGCCAATATGCAACACATGTGCCATATGAGCTGTCTATTATGTGTATGTGTGAGGTAACATATACTGCCCGGCCAGGGGAAGGGTTTACTGTTGGCTGGAGATTTATTAGGCTGCCTATAGCAATCAATCACAGCTCAGCTTCTATTTTCCTACAGGTCATTAATATGACATATTCAAATTCTATTTTGTTATAGCTAACAGCAGTTATTTATTAACCCGGGCATAGCCGGGTACTACAGCTAGTATAATATAAATATGTAAATTAAATAAGAATATGCTTTAATGATTAAACTAACACCAATGAAAAATGATGCGCTATGAAGAGGGAACTCATGGTTGTAGAAAAATGTATACTGTACACCAAAATGCTCTGTGTTAATATAACTTGCAAGAGTGATAAGAATCAGTCCCAACTACAAAAAAATGCAGGATATATCATTTTAAAGTAAGATGTAACAATCTATATTCTGTAGACTGGTGCTGATAATTGTTTAGATACTAAGCAGAATGTAATTAAGATGATAAAGTAAAAGAATTTAGATTGTGAAAGGTAAAGAAATAAGAAGATAAAGGTCCTCGTCGCCCCTACGCATGTTTCCTATGCACTTCCTTATGCACATGTGTGCCGTGCCTTTTTTTAATGTGTATTATGCTACAACTGATTTTCTCTATTGTATGATTTTCTTATACTAATAAAGTATTTTGGGGGCTAATATACTTCATTTTTGTGATTTAATTATCACCTCTTGTCATTTTGATTTTAGTTTAGAGTTAGAACTGTATCTACTGTATAAGTTTGTATTTATGTTTGGTTTATGTGCAGTAATTGGCCAAATACATTTGATCCTCTATGTACAGCTACAGACGCAGCATCTCATAATTCTTTCAACAAACTAAAAAGACAATGATTATATAGAAGCATTGGTAAATTTATTACAGAAAACAATGTAGTGTTTACATGTAGCTCAACAGTGGATCCCCAGACTTAATGTTACTGGTGAGTCTTTCGACCCTATTCCGACACTGCTTATAATCTATGGCCCTACTGACAAAGCTTAAACCGAAAGGTATGTTGAGGTGCTGGGAAGGGTGGTCTATCTGTGGCTTGTATATTATGACAGTTGTTGGTAGGTAAAAATATCCATAAAACAATGTAAATAAAAGGGACTGCATCTTTATTAACCCCTGGACCATGGGCGAGGGGTTAATAAAGATGCAGTCCCTTTTTTAGGATTGTTTTATTGATTTTTCAGAAAAAAAATTACATGGGCTTCGCCGTATTTCTGGAACCAGCCGGATCCAGCAGGCAGCGACGGGCTGCCCCCAACCCCCAGGTGCCTATTTGTACCTGGCCGGACACAAGAATATAGGGGAGCACTTTTTTTTAATTATTTCATGAATTTCATGAAATAATAAAAAAAAAATGCGTGGGTCTCCGCGCAATTTCTTTGTCTAGCCAGGTACAGCTAAGCAGCTGGGGGCTGGAATCCGCAGCGCAGGGATGCCCAAGCTTTCTGGGCACCCCCGCTGCAAATTGCAGCCCGCAGCCGCCCCAGAAGATGGCGCGTTCATTGAAGCGCCATCCTCTGGTGCTGAACCCCGCTCTTCCAGCGGCCCTGGCGGCGGGTGCACGCTGGGTAATAAAGGGGTTAATACCAGCTTTGTTATACAAGCTGGTATTAAGCCCGAGATTCTTAATGTCAGGCCACGTTTGACCACTAAGAATCTCCAATAAAGGGTTAAAAAAACACAACATAGAGAAAATTTTTTATTAGAAATAAAAAAAAAAACCCATTAGGGACTCCATCTTTAATTAAAAAAATCCTCTTCCGTCCGACGTAGTCCAAAACGCGATGTCCTCTCTGCTACATCTCTGTGCATAGATATAGATGTCTATGCACAGGGAATGAGCAGACTGAGAACAATCTCAGCTCTGCTACATCATGTCTGTGAGCAGGCGGGCTCTAGGACCCTGGAGCTGCGTCAGCCTGCACAGAGCAGACAGCTGGACTCGGCTCGCAAAGTAACAGCAGTTACTTTGCGAGTTTCCCAGCGATTACTCGCACAGTAATCAGACCAATGCAAGTCAATGGCAATCCGAGTCCTGCGAGTCCCTTACTACTCGCCGAGTAACGAGTCCTAGCGAGTAGAGTCGCCCATCCCTAATGGCTATGTAAATACCATTATGTCTTATGTATAATAACTATTGAAATTTTGTCATATCACCATGGATTGACTACTGTTACATTTATGTTGACTAGCCAATATAATATCTGGATTTTGACCATACTGCCATGTGTGCCTTCTTTTTTGTGTTTCCATTGTTATGTTTTTTTATTGTAATAGGATGTGTTTAAAGGGAACCTGTCAGGTTAATTTAAGTTCCAAAGCTATGACTACCTGTCCCTGCAGTTTCCAAGCACATCCCTAATCATCCCTGTCTGCCCTAACAGTGTCCTATATTGGCTTTGCAAAAAGAGTTTGATACTCACATTTTCCCGTCACTGCAGAATCTAGTCTCTGGTGTGTGGAGACTGACTGGGTGGTCTCCTGGCCTCTGTCTCCCCTCCTAGCTTTTGATAGCACACCCTACTGGGTGCGAGAAGAGTTTCCCTTGGCACGCGCCAGACTCCATTGAAAGGTCCCGCTTTTGTGTACACCACTCCTGCGGCCGCGGGTACGTGACTTCGACATCTCTGCATTTGCGCAACCATCATATTTAATTTTCCTGCCTCTTGGAATGACGCGGCAATGGCAGTATCATTTCCGCTTCTGTGCACTTAGCAGGCATCTGAGCCGCACTTGTCCCGCCTCTATTAATGACTCGCTCCGGATTCACCGGTGATGTTATTTCGGTATGACAGTGCGCAGAAGCAGAGATGATGATGCCGCTGCTGCGTCATTCAAAGAGGCAGGAAAATTAAATATGATGGCTGCGCAAATGCGCAGATGCCGAAGTCACGTACCCGCGACCGCGGGAGCGACGTACACAAAAGCGGGACCTTGCAATGGAGTCGGGAGCGTGCCAGGGGAAGCTCTTCTCATGCCCAGTAGGGCGTGCTAACTAAAGCCAGGAGGGAAGACGGAGGCCAGGAGAACGCCCAGTCAGTCTCCACACACCGGAGACTGATGCTGCAAAGACGGAAAAATGTGAGTATCAACCTCATTTTGCAAAGCCAATATAGGACACTTTTAGGGCAGACAGGGATGGTTAGGGATACAGTTGTGGCCAAAAGTATTGACACCACTGCAATTCTGTCAGATAATACTCAGTTTCTTCCTGAAAATGATTGCAATCACAAATTCTTTGGTATTATTATCTTCATTTAATTTGTCTTCAATGAAAAAGCACAAAAAGAATTGTCCTAAAGCCAAATTGGATATACCGTATATACTCGTGTATAAGCCGACCCCCTACTTTTGCCCCCAAAACCTGGGAAAACCTATTGACTCGTGTATAAGCCGAGGGTGGACCCCAGCACAGGTATACAGGCCCCCCCAGTGGTATACAGGCCTCCCCATTGGTAGTATACAGCAGCCTCCGCAGTGGTAGTATACAGCAGTCTCCCCAGTGGTAGTATACAGCAGTCTCCCCATTGGTAGTATACAGCAGCCTCCGCAGTGGTAGTATACAGCAGTCTCCCCAGTGGTAGTATACAGCAGTCTCCCCCTGTGGTAGTATACAGCAGTCCCCCCCCTGTGGTATATACAGGCCCCCCTGTGGTAGTATGCAGCATCCCTCCCCCTGTGGTATATACAGGCCCCCTGTGGTAGTATACAGCAGCCCTCCCCCTGTGGTATATACAGGCCCACTGTGGTAGTATACAGCAGCCCTCCCCACTGTGGTATATACAGGCCCCCTGTGGTAGTATACAGCAGCCCTCCCCCCTGTGGTATATACAGGCACCCCTGTGGTAGTATACAGCAGCCCTCCCCCCTGTGGTATATACAGGCCCCCTGTGGTAGTATACAGCAGCCCTCCCCCCTGTGGTATATACAGGCCAACTGTGGTAGTATACAGCAGCCCTCTGACTCGTGTATAAGCCGAGGGGGGCACTTTTCAGCACAATTTTTGTGCTGAAAAACTCGGCTTATACACGAGTATATATGGTAGTTCCACACCAAACATAAAAAAGGGCATGAGCAAAAGTATTGGCACTGTTAGAAAAATCATGTGATGCTGCTCTAATTTGTGTAATTAACAGCGCCTGTAACTTACCTGTGGCACCTAACAGGTGTTGGCAATAACTAAATCATACTTGCAGCCAGTTGACATGGATTAAAGTTGACTCAACCTCTGTCCTGTGTCCTTGTGTGTACCACATTGAGCATGGAGAAAAGAAAGAAGACCAAAGAACTGTCTGAGCACTTGAGAAACCAAATTGTGAGGAAGCATGAGCAATCTCAAGGCTACAAGTCCATCTCCAAAGACCTGAATGTTCCTGTGTCTACCATGCAGAAGTTTAAAGCCCATGGCACTGTGGATAACCTCCCTAGATGTGGACGGAAAAGAAAAATTGACGAGAGATTTCAACGCAAGATTGTGCGGATGGTGGATACCTGAGAAAGCCTAAAGCGATTTGGAAGAATGTTCTCTGGTCAGATGAGACAAAAGTAGAGCTTTTGGGCAAAGGCATCAACATAGAGTTTACAGGAGAAAAAAAAAGGCATTCAAAGAAATGAACACCGTCCCTACAGTCAAACATGGCGGAGGTTCCCTGATGTTTTGGGGTTGCTTTGCTGCCTCTGGCACTGGACTGCTTGACCGTGTGCATGGCATTATGAAGTCTGAAGACTACCAACAAATTTTGCAGCATAATGTAGGGCCCAGTGTGAGAAAGCTGGGTCTCCCACAGAGGTCATGGGTTTCCAGCAGGACAATGACCCTAAACACACTTCAAAAAGCACTAGAAAATGGTTTGAGAGAAAGCACTGGAGACTTCTAAGGTGGCCAGCAATGAGTCCAGGCCTGAATCCCATAGAACACCTGTGGCAGTTTGGAGAAGGCACCCTTCAAATATCAGGGACCTGGAGCAGTTTGCCAAAGAAGAATGGTCTAAAACTCCAGCAGAGCATTGTAAGAAACTCATTGATGGTTACCGGAAGCGGTTGATTGCAGTTATTTTGGCTAAAGGTTGTGCAACCAAGTATTAGGCTGAGGGTGCCAATACTTTTGTCTGGCCCATTTTTGGAGTTTTTTGTGAAATGATCAATGTTTTGCTTTTTGCTTCAGTCTCTTTGTGTTTTTTAATTTTAGACAAATTAAATGAAGATAATAATACCAAAGAATTTGTGATTGCAATCATTTTCAGGAAAAAAATGAGTATTATCTGAGAAAATTGCAGGGGTGTCAATACTTTTGGCCACAACTGTATGCTTGGAAGCTGCAGGGGCAGGTAGTCATAGCTTTGGAGCCTAATTTGACCTGACAGGTTCCCTTTAATTATATTTGTACTAGATGGAGCCCTGATGCTACCGCATCTGGAGGGAGGTGATGTCATGATGGGGGCAGGCTCTGTGGTTCTGAGGGCGGAGCCATTTCTCCCTCCTGTGAACTCTTCACCTGTCCACTCTCTCTCCCCCCTGTATGCTATCTGTAGCCCCTGTGCCCTCTCCCCACTGTGTTCTATGATGTCATAACATCCCACTATGATGTCATAACACCCCAATTGTGATGTCATAATTCCCCACTATGATGTCATAATACCTCACTATCATGTCATAATACCCCATGGTGATGTCATAATTCTCCCATTGTAATGTCAGAATACCCCATTGTGATACGGGGACAACTGGTCACAGGAGGCGATGACAGACACCACAAGACAATTATAACTAGACTAGATGGCGGCCCGATTCTAAAGAATCGGGTAGTCTAGAATCCATATATAATTTATTTACTAATAGTTAGGGGAGTGCGGTGAAATGAATTGTGTGTATACAGGCGGCTCTGTGGGTAGCACAGTATACGGTGGCTCAGTGGTTAGCAGTGAGTGCGGTGGCTCAGTGGTTAGCAGTGAGTGCGGTGGCTCAGTGATTAGCAGTGAGTGCGGTGGCTCAGTGGTTAGCAGTGAGTGCGGTGGCTCAGTGGTTAGCAGTGAGTGCGGTGGCTCAGTGGTTAGCAGTGAGTGCGGTGGCTCAGTGGTTAGCAGTGAGTGCGGTGGCTCAGTGGTTAGCAGTGAGTGCGGTGGCTCAGTGGTTAGCAGTGAGTGTGGTGAGATTGGTCAGCGCAGCGACGTGGGCAGAGTGGTCAGCGCAGAGGACAGGGGGCAGAGGCGGCTGGGCAGAGGACAGGGGGCAGAGGCGGCTGGGCAGAGGACAGGGGGCAGAGGCGGCTGGGCAGAGGACAGGGGGCAGAGGCGGCTGGGCAGAGGACAGGGGGCAGAGGCGGCTGGGCAGAGGACAGGGGGCAGAGGCGGCTGGGCAGAGGACAGGGGGCAGAGGCGGCTGGGCAGAGGACAGGGGGCAGAGGCGGCTGGGCAGAGGACAGGGGGCAGAGGCGGCTGAGCAGAGGACAGGGGGCAGAGGACAGGGGGCAGAGGACAGGGGGCAGAGGACAGGGGGCAGAGGACACAGAGGGGGCAGAGGACAGGGGGCAGAGGACAGGGGGCAGAGGACAGGGGGCAGAGGACAGGGGGCAGAGGACACAGAGGGGGCAGAGGACGCAGAGGACAGGGGGCAGAGGACAGGGGGCAGAGGACACAGAGGGGGCAGAGGACACAGAGGGGGCAGAGGACACAGAGGGGGCAGAGGACGCAGAGTGGGCAGAGGACGCAGAGGGGGCAGAGGACGCAGAGGACAGGGGGCAGAGGACACAGAGGGGGCAGAGGACGCAGAGGACAGGGGGCAGAGGACACAGAGGGGGCAGAGGACGCAGAGGACAGGGGGCAGAGGACAGGGGGCAGAGGACACAGAGGGGGCAGAGGACGCAGAGGGGGCAGAGGAGGCAGAGGACAGGGGGCAGAGGACAGGGGGCAGAGGACACAGAGGGGGCAGAGGACAGGGGGCAGAGGACATAGAGGGGGCAGAGGAGAGGGGGCAGAGGACAGGGGGCAGAGGACACAGAGGGGGCAGAGGACGCAGAGGACAGGGGGCAGAGGACAGGGGGCAGAGGACAGGGGGCAGAGGACAGGGGGCAGAGGACGCAGAGGACGCAGAGGACAGGGGGCAAAGGACGCAGAGGACAGGGGGCAGAGGACGCAGAGGACAGGGGGCAGAGGACGCAGAGGGCAGGGGGCAGAGGACGCAGAGGACAGGGGGCAGAGGACACAGAGGGGGCAGAGGAGGCAGAGGACACAGAGGGGGCAGAGGACACAGAGGGGGCAGAGGACACAGAGGGGGCAGAGGACACAAAGGGGGCAGAGGACACAGAGGGGGCAGAGGACACAGAGGGGGCAGAGGATGCAGAGGACAGGGGGCAGAGGACGCAGAGGACAGGGGGCAGAGGACGCAGAGGATAGGGGGCAGAGGACGCAGAGGACAGGGGGCAGAGGACGCAGAGGACAGGGGCAGAGGACGCAGAGGACAGGGGGCAGAGGACGCAGAGGACAGGGGGCAGAGGACACAGGGGGCAGAGGAGGCAGAGGACACAGAGGGGGCAGAGGACAGGGGGCAGAGGACACAGAGGGGGCAGAGGACGCAGAGGACAGGGGGCAGAGGACAGGGGGCAGAGGACACAGAGGGGGCAGAGGACGCAGAGGACAGGGGCAGAGGACGCAGAGGTCAGGGGGAAGAGGACACAGAGGGGGCAGAGGACGCAGAGGACAGGGGGCAGAGGACAGGGGGCAGAGGACACAGAGGGGGCAGAGGACGCAGAGGACAGGGGGCAGAGGACGCAGAGGACAGGGGGCAGAGGACGCAGAGGACAGGGGGAAGAGGACACAGAGGGGGCAGAGGACGCAGAGGACAGGGGGCAGAGGACACAGAGGGGGCAGAGGACGCAGAGGACAGGGGGCAGAGGACAGGGGGCAGAGGACACAGAGGACGCAGAGGACGCAGAGGACAGGGGGCAGAGGACAGGGGGCAGAGGACAGGGGGCAGAGGACAGGGGGCAGAGGACACAGAGGGGGAAGAGGACGCAGAGGACAGGGGGCAGAGGACACAGAGGGGGCAGAGGACGCAGAGGACAGGGGGCAGAGGACGCAGAGGACAGGGGGCAGAGGACGCAGAGGACAGGGGGCAGAGGACGCAGAGGACAGGGGGCAGAGGACACAGAGGGGGCAGACAGGCTGGAGTGCAGAGGGCAGTGGGGGCAGACAGGCTGGAGTGCAGAGGGCAGTGGGGGCACACAGGCTGGAGGGCAGAGGGGGCACACAGGCTGGAGGTCAGAGGGGGCACACAGGCTGGAGGGCAGAGGGGGCACACAGGCTGGAGGGCAGAGGGGGCACACAGACTGGAGGGCAGAGGGCAGTGGGGGCACACAGGCTGGAGTGCAGAGGGCAGTGGGGGCACACAGGCTGGAGGGCAGAGGGGGCACACAGGCTGGAGGGCAGAGGGCAGACAGGCTGGAGTGCAGAGGGCAGTGGGGGCACACAGGCTGGAGTGCAGAGGGCAGTGGGGGCACACAGGCTGGAGGGCAGAGCAGCGTGTATGGCTGCAGACTTACCGGTGGCCGGGCGTCGGGTGTAGGAGGAGAGGAGGGGCGGGCAGAGCTGCAGGAGAGGAAGTCCCGCCCTCCCTCCTCTCCAGGCACACGGCAGGGAGCACGGGTACCCCCAGGGTGTGTGTGGCCCTCCGAGGTGGCGGGCAATGGGCCCCCCTGCCAACCCCCGGTATGTAGCTACTGGCTGGAGGGCAGAGGGTGGAGGGGAGTGGCTGGAGGGCACACGGAACTTCCGAGATCGGAACGTTCCGTGTGCCGGTGCCTGTAGCCCGGGGCAGCCCGGCTACAGTGCACTGGATGAGCCTGGGCGAAGACCATCACGGAAGTGGGCGTGGCCTTTTCCGGAATGGCCTTCGGGTTTTATAGATAAGATAATACAATTTGATTAAAATTACCCATTTTTGGGTGTATAATTATAATGATATATATTGCAAGTCTATAGGTCAATATAGCCCTATGGCAGCCTGCAGAGACTGATGAAGCAGGAGGTCTATGGCACAAAGTGGAGCTCTTCCAGAGATTTGGGGTACCCGATCAGATTTCCAATGGACGTGCCTTGCCATGGTTATTTATGTTACTGATTACTTTATTTAGGGGAGAAAATTTTCAAAGGAAAAAATAAAGTAACATTTTTTTTCAACAACTCAGAATTTTTTGCTCCCAGCGCAACCTATATACAGTGGAATCTCACGCTCTGCCACTAGGTTTATTCATATACTCTATGATGCATTTGCCCTTGATAAATAAAAGCCATCCATGTCGTAGCCTATACCTCATTTCCTAGTAAGCTAATTTGAAAGCTCTAATTATATGTAGGCATTAGTGATGAGCGAGTACTAAAATCCTCGGGTGCTCGAAGCTCGGGCCGAGCATCCCGAGATACTCGTGTACTCGGCCCGAGTACCGAGCCCAATGTTATCCTATGGGAGACCCGAGTATTTTTATGAAATGCCTGCCGGCAGCATGTAGAAACCCTAAAAATGTCACAAAAGTCTCAGAAGAGTGCTCAAATGACATGGCAACACCATGGGGAAGACCACTGGAAGCATTTCTCACTCAAAAGTCACAGCTGTGAACAATCTTGTCCGAGTTTCACGCCAATTTTACGGAGTCACCAGAAAACCTTCCAAAATGATACCAAAATGAATATTTAGGGTGGAAATGTTAAGGGCACATACCCAATAGTGAGATACAGCTGGTGTATGTTACTTTTTGTGATTACATGAAAGATTTTACGTGAAAACATTGTGCGGCACTCCGATGTCCCTGAGAAGAGACATACATGAAGGCCTCTTGACATAATGTGCCCATTTTGAGGAACTGGGTCTATTGTAGTATTTTCCTTTGCCAGGGCAGTCCAAAATTTGGAGGTTCACCAATGCCCCTGGATAGAGACGTGCATGAGGGCCTGTAAACCTGAAGTGGGTGTATAGTAGTATAGCCCTTTGGCCAGGGCAGCCAAAAATTGGGAGGCTCCACATTGTCCCAAGATAGAGACGTGCAGGAGGGCCTGTAAACCTGAAGTGGGTGTATTGTAGTATAGCCCTTTGGCCATGGCGGCCAAAAATTGGGAGGTTCAACAATGACCCATGCATACAGATATGCAGGAGGGCCTGTAAACCTCAAGTGGGTGTATTGTAGTATAGCCCTTTGGCAGGGCAGCCAAAAATTGGGAGGTTCAACAATGACCCATGCATACAGACATGCAGTAGGGCCTGTAAACCTCAAGACTGGGTCCCAGCGTCCACAATATTAATATTATAAATAAAACATTTCTAGCGCTATGAGTCGCGAAATGTGATAATTCAGGACTGTGGCATGTGGGGCGTTGGCAGCGTATTTGCGCCTGCGTTCAAATGTTTGCTGAATGGATAATTGAACGCTGCGCTGGGACAAGGACGTGCTTGATGCTGGTGTTATTTGTGCGTGGGCAACTTCAGGTGCAGGGCCGGAGGCTTGTTCGTGGCCAGCATGGACAGGGGATTGGCTTGCACGCACAACATGCGAAGACGTAGCAGTGACATCAGCAAGCACCGCTCCTCGACTCTGTTGTACTTCCCACAAAGTCGGCTGCTTGGCTGACATGTGCCTGATCCTGCTGGTGGTGGTCAGGCTGCTAGTTTTCGTACCCCTGCTGATACTGGCATGGCAGGTGTTGCAAATGGCCTTTTTAGAGTCTTCTGGAGCCAACTTAAAAAACTCCCAGACTCTGGAAGACCGAACATTTGCACAGGCACCTTGAGTCGTGTTGGTGTTCCGGGGAATGGTTGGCTGCCTTCTGCCCGCGGACACGACCCTGCTTCGTACTGCCTGTTGGGATGCTACGCCTCCCTCCCCCTGTGCACTGCTGGCCTCGCTCTGCATATCCTTCTGCCATGTTGGGTCAGCTACTGAATCATCCACCACGTCGTCTTCCTCTTCCGCACCCTGATCCTCCTCCTGACTTCCTGGCAATTGTGTCTCATCATCGTCCACCCCTTGTTGAGACATGTTGCCAACGTTCCGTTCGTGAGAACGTGGCTGCTCAAATATTTGGGCATCTGTACATACCATCTCCTCATCACCCACTTCAAGAGGAGCTGGTGACAGGCCAGATTCTGCGAATGGATACGTGAACAGCTCTTCCGAGTGTCCTTGTGTGGGATCAGTAATGTCCGTTTACGTGTACTCGTCCTGGTGGTAGGAAGGAGGATCAGGTTAGGAAATGTGCGGTGCAGTATCACGGCTACTGACACTTGACCATGTGGAAGACAGGGTGTTTGTGGAGGTGCCCATCTGACTTGAAGCATTATCCGCTATCCAAGTAACAACCTGTTGACACTGGTCTTGGTTCAACAGCGGTGTACTGCTGCGGGCCCCAAGAATTTGGGACAGGACGTGCGAGCGAGGATATGTGCCCCTTTGTTGTTGCGAAATTAGTGCTTGCACACGACCTCGGCCTCTGCCTGCACCACCATCACGTCCACTTCCTTGTTCCTTGCCAACGCCCTTGCCAATGCCCTTGCGCATTTTGCCTGTATACAGCGAAAACTGTCTGGTGACTGTTGAGGTCACAGGAGATTAGGATTTTAGTCCATAACCTGTATTAAGGTAGTAAGTACACCAGTCTGGTGACTGTAATGGTCACAGGAGATTAGGATTTTAGTCCCTAACCTGTATCAAGGTAGTAAGTACACCAGTCTGGTGACTGTAATGGTCACAGGAGAGTAGGATTTTAGTCCCTAACCTGTATCAAGGTAGTAAGTACACCAGTCTGGTGACTGTTATGGTCACAGAAAATCTTGGATTCTGATCTGTATCACCCTGCCTATATCCTCCTAGATTAGTCCTGAGAAGGACTGTTGTGGTCAGCAGCAGTTTGCAGCCCTGCCCCGGATCTACCTATGTCTGTCCCTAAGCAGCAGCAGACACTCTCCCTACACTCACTGTCTGGATGCCTGTGTGCAGAGCACAGCGCGGCCGGGTCTTAAAAAGGCTCGGTCACGCTGTGCAGGCCGGCCAATCACTGCAATGCCACAACTAACAGGGCTGTGGCATTGCAGTGGTCTGCCAGCCAATCCCTGCATGTGGGCTGGCTCTCAAAAGAGCGCCAACATGCAGAGATGACGACCACGAGCACAGCACCAGTATCGCGAGATTACTCGGTGCTCGCCGAGTAGCCCGAGTACAGTGATACTCGTGCGAGTACCGAGTAGTGGCGAGTATGCTCGCTCATCACTAGTAGGCATACAATTTTAATGAAATGATCATAATGGCATCACATATATAAATAAATATATATATATATATAAACTGATGTTGCGAGTAGCAAAACTGTTAAGTGAATATAATCATTATACTTTTTATCCTGCAGCACAGGTCACAGGAATACTGAGCAGTAATGTTCTGTCATAACGTATTCATTATAAATTAGCTGCCATGAGGAAGAAAAAATGCCTGATGCTTAATGATGTGAAGTATTGCAGTCTTCGAGCCGCACTGACCTTTTCACTGTTCCTTTACTTCATGACAATCCTTGTGTCATCATAGACTTCGTTGTCTTTCCGCAGAGAGAACGAGCACAAAGGAACAGAACAGCTGCCCGTAACAATATAAAATACTGGGCAATGCTGGCACGCTACTACAGCGGCATTAAATACTTTCAGGCATTAGCAGGACTGAATATCAAAGATGACAGCGACAGAAAATACCTTCCATGTAGCCATTTGAAGAAATAATATCTCAATGATATGAAGGATTTAATTATTTGAAATACCAATACAAAGGGTCTTTCAATTCTCATTCACATTAATATTTTGATAGGTTCTGCCATGCAAAGTTGCTTTGAATGGAAAAAAATAAGTTTCAGCTAATTGGAGCCTATCCCCTTCACTTTCAATTCTAGACATGAAAGGGGTGGTCTGAAATCCAAAATAATTTTCCTATTAAATCCTTATCTATATTGTCCCATCTAAACCATTTTCTAATATACTTGAATAAAAATGTACCTGCCGTTACCTGCTTTTCTATTTTTCTTTGTAATTTCTTTTCGATGATGTTTCATATAAGAATCCCGATGCCTGCTGTGATACTCAAACAAATCGTCATCAAAGGGCAGAGGTTGCGGTCACTGCTACAGCCTCTACCCCCATCAGTGTAATTCATTACAGAGCCTGGGTAAGTCCCTGTACACTGTAAACTGTGCGATGTGCACAATGACAGCACGATCTGGTTCAGATCGGCAGTAACAAGCCGGCAAGACAGAGCATTGTCAAAATACCCTGTGTGCAGAAAACAATGATGCCACTTGCAGGTCTCTGCATGCTAACTATTCTTAGGCCAGATTGAACCATTAAAAATGTAGAAAATTCCGCCGCAGCGCATAGCGTTAAAGCTATGCGCTGTCAGGCAACGGAGCCCCATAGTAACCCGCTGTTTACCTTAGCAGCTGGCCACACACAAAGCTCCAGGAAGTGCGCTATACAACAGCGCACAGGAAACATGTCCTGAAGCATTTTCCTGTGTGTTGTTGTAAAGCGCAACTCCTGGGGCTTTGTGTGTGGCCGGCTGCTAAGGTAAACAGCAGGTTACTATGGGGCTCCATTACCTTGCAGCGCATAGCGTTAATGTTATGCGCTGCGGTGGAAATTTCTAAGTTTTTAATGGTTCCATCATGCTAGGGTCACAACGCAAATTTGACCCTAGCCTCACAATGTGTACTGACAGCATGCTGTGCTGTCCTGCCAGCTCATTACTGCTGATCTGAGCTGGCAACAGAGAGTGCACTGTCAGTGTGCACATCTCACAGTGCACAAAGAGCAAGGACTAGCCAGACCCTGAAACAAGTTTCTTCTTCTCCCCTCCCAATACTGACCACTATATGCTTCACGTCACCTGTGTCATGTATTGCATTATCCCACCCTGCATTTGTATATATATATATATATATATATATATATATATATATATATATATTTCTCCAGAAGTTGTATCATTAAGCCTGATGAAGAGAACATAGTGTCTCGAAGCTTGCTTTGCTTTTTCTTACCATCTTTTCAGTTAGCCATTAAAAGGTATCAATTACTGAGAACTCTCAGATTCTAACATTATTCTATCTACTGGCTAACATGGTACAAACATTTTTCACCTGAAACAAGAGTCACTGATGATGCTTTGCTTCAGAGGGGGGCCAGGTGCTGTGGCAGTGACTGTAGCCTCTGCCCACTGATGAAACTTCATTTGAGTTCCCAGCATGCACTGGAATTTTCATACAACGCATCATCAAAAAGGAAGTGAAAGAAAAAAATAGAAAAGTAGTTAGTGTAGTTAGGGAATGGTATTGAATTCTTAAGTTAAGAATATTAGAAAATAGTTTAGATTATGTTACTAAATAGATTTAGAAGGAAAATTAAGTTAAACTTTGGAACATCCCTTTAAGGCCGGGGTTCAGATGACCATCTGAAATATTATCCATTATTTATCCAGTAAACATGGATGATTTTACATCTGTGTGTGGTATCAGTATTTATACATCAACTGTTTAAAACTTTGCAGATCAATTACAGTTTCTAAGGTTAATATCAGCTATGTGTCTATAAAAATTGGATGCTTGCAAAAATCAGTATGGGATCCGATTTTCTTTTTTTCTGCACATAAGGACTTGAATCGATAAGTCTCATCTAAGGTATGGAAGAGAATTATTATTATTATTTATTTTCTTTATAGAGCACCATTGATTCCATGGTGCAATACATGAGAAGGTTTACATACAAGCAAGTTAAAAATACAATGAACAAATTAACAGTGACAGACTGGTACAGAGGGGAGAGAGGACCCTGCCCTTGCGGGCTTACATTCTACAGGGCAATGGGGAGATAGATAGTAGGTTGGGTCTGCTCTGGTGGTGGTGAATTGATGGCTCAGATGGCGGTGGAGCACCAGGTCAAGTGGCAGTGGAGCACCGGTTTCAGTGGTGGTGGAGCGCCGGGTTCAGTGGTGGTGAGTTGGCACTGTGGTCATTGCAGGCTGTAGGCTGTTCTGAAGAGATGGGTTTTCAGGTTCCGCTTGAAGGTTCAGAGTGTGTGGGACAGTCGGACGTTTTGAGGTGCAGAATTCCAGAGAATGGGGGATGCTCGGACTAAGTCTTGCAGGCAGTTAGATGAAGAACGTACAAGTGTGAAGGAAAAAAGGAGGATCGAAGATTACGAGTTGGATGATATTGGGAGATTAGTTCAGAGATATATGGGGGGGACAGATTGTGGACGGCTTTGTAAGTCAGTGTTAGTAGTTTGAATTGGATATGCTGGTGAATTTGGAGCCAATGGAGGGATTTGCAGAGGACAGGAGAGGAGGAATAGCGAGGAGAAAGGTGGATTAGTCGGGCAGCAGAGTTAAGGACAGATTGGAGAGGTGCAAGAGTGTTAGCAGGGAGGCCACAGAGGAGGAGGTTGCAGTAGTCGAGACAGGGAGATGATGAGGGCATGCACTAGTAGTTTAGTAGATTGAGGGTTGAGGAAGGGACAAATTCTGGAAATACTTAAAAATAATTATATTACATCGGAGACAGTTATGGGGGTGTTTGGCTGATAGGTTCTTCCTTCCTCTATTAGCCCACCCTAACAAGTTGAAGCTGAAGATCTGTGAGGAAATTCTGTGTGTTTATTTCCTCTACAATAGACTAAATTTTACAACATATTTTTAGATCCAGCGCATACTTTTTAGTCACCTTAAGTTATCAATATTTTTATACTCTTGATATCTAGATGGTGGTTACTGGATTCAGTTACCACTACAATATTTTTATAACAAATTAATTTATTTCACAAAGTAAAGTTAAAATTTATAAAAATTTATAAAAATGACTGATAATTAATAAAAAATCTGTTTAAAATATACAAAATGTTTCCTTGCTTTTCTGGAAATGTTTTCTTGCTAGCGGCACAACAGATGTGAGGACCCACTCCCACCAATGAAAAAGTGAGGAAAAAATCCCTGTACAAGGCTTATAGTGTACATTAGTTACAGGCTCACATGAACCAAGGTCTATATCAGGGAAACCCCCTGATAATAAGAAGTTAACCATTGTATATCCAGCACATTTATACAAATCAGGATGACAGCCTGATAAAAAGCATATATCCTGTATATTATCAACACAGTGGCAGTATCACTAAAGCCGGCGTCACACAAGTCAATGTCGTCAGCGATCTGATCGCTGGCGACATTGACGGCTGATCGCTGGTGAGCTGTCACACAGGCAGACTCACCGGCGATCATTGGACCAGCGACTTCGTGGAAATGATTTAAATATCGTTTCCACGATGTCTGCAGGCTGGTACCAATGGTAAACTGCGGGTAACTAGGCAGTGCGCGCTGCCTAGATACCCGATGTATACCTTGGTTGCCAGCCTTCTCCACTCACCGGCTGGTATCCAAGGTACACAGCGGGTAACTAGGGTCCCTAGTTACCCGCTGTGTACCTTGGATACCAGCCGGTGAGCGGAGAAGGCTGGTAACCAAGGTATACTTCGGGTATCTAGGCAGCGCGCGCTGCTTAGTTACCCACAGTTTACCATGGATACCAGCTTCCAACGCTTGCTGAGAGGTGCTGGGAGCTGGCAGATCGGCGATGCTGCGTGTACTCCGGGCGACCATTGCCAGGTCTTCGGTCCAGTCCATAAACCTGGCGACCATCAACCAGCGATTTATCGCTGGTGGATGCGCCCTGCCACACGCGTCAATATCGCTGCAACGTCACGTGCAGCGGCGATATTGACAGCGATATTATCGCGTGTGATGGCGCCTTAAGAGCCTGACAAGATACAGATATCCTTTATATCGACAGAACATAGATATTACCACTAACAAAAGAAAATATCAAATTAATCCACAGAGCAAGTAGCAGAGGTCACATGTAGTGACTGCTAAAAGGAAATGAACCCTTATCAAGTCAGCACATACCAAGCTACAGCAGGACAGAGCAGTCCATAGGTGCCGTATAGACAACCACACCAACACAATACACTTACCAATAATAAACTAGGAAGCACACTGCTATATAGAAAAAATACAACAGAAAAAATACAACAGCACTTTGGTGACAATATAAAATTCAACTACTAACCATATTTATAATTAAATATTACAGTGTCACAGAAACAGTGCTACAACCAGAGGTCATCCTCATCAGTATCAATATCTCATATCTCATAAATCAAGGTAAATTAATACCCATTACAGTTAACCAATACACACATTGGGGCATCTAACAATATTCTTCTATACATCCAGACTGAAGCATCTTAGTTGTAACAAGGAAATTGGAGCATATACTGAATTGCAAGAAAAGAAACCCGGAAACGTATTATACACAGGAAGCCACTAAAGATGTGTATACCAACAGTTAAATATAAAAGTCTTATTACACGTAAATTCACAAATGTATTTTATATAATTAGTCTGAATCTATACCTATTGAAGATAGAGACACATGGGATCCAACCATAGAAGCCTACAATAATAGGAAAACACTACACATCCCATCAAGGTGGGCCCGTCGCTGCCTGCTGGATCCGGCTGGTTCCAGAAATACGGCGAAGCCCATGTGAAATTTTTTTCTGACAAATCCATAAAACAATGTAAATAAAAGGGACTGCATCTTTATTAACCCCTGGACCATGGGCGAGGGGTTAATAAAGATGCAGTCCCTTTTTTAGGATTGTTTTATTGATTTTTCAGAAAAAAAATTACATTGGCTTCACCGTATTTATGGAACCAGCCGGATCCAGCAGGCAGTGACGGGCTGCCCCCAACCCCCAGGTGCCTATTTGTACCTGGCCAGACACAAGAATATAGGAGAGCCCTTTTTTTTATTATTTCATGAATTTCATGAAATAATAAAAAAAAAATGTGTGGGTCTCCCCGCAATTTCTATGTCTAGCCAGGTACAACTAAGCAGCTGGGGGCTGGAATCTGCAGCGCAGGGAGGCCCAAGCTTTCTGGGCACCCCCCGCTGCAAATTGCAGCCCGCAGCCGCCCCAGAAGATGGCGCGTTCATTGAAGCGCCTTCTTCTGGCGCTGAACCCCGCTCTTCCAGTGGCCCTGGTTAGAGGTTAGGGCCAGCTTTGTATTATCAGCTGGCCCTAAGCCCGAAATTTATGGCGGTCGCGCCAATATTAGACATGACCGCCATGAATTTCTATTAAATTGTTTTAAAAAAACACAACACAGAGAAACATTTTTATTAGAAATAAAAAAAAAGCCATTGGGGACTCCATCTTTAATTAAAAAAATCCTCTTCCGTCCGACGTAGTCCAAAACGCGATGTCCTATCTGCTACATCCCCTGTGCATAGATATAGATGTCTATGCACAGGGATGAGCAGACTGAGAACAATCTCAGCTCTGCTACACACAGGAAGAGCAGGCGGGCTCTAGGACCCTGGAGCTGCGGCAGCCTGTACAGAGCAGACAGCCGGATTCCTTACTGTGCGAGTTTCCCAGCGATTACTTGCACAGTAAACGAGTCCAATGCAAGTCAATGCCAATCCTAGTTTTGTCAGAGTCTCTGACAAAACTAGGATTGCTTCAGGCTGAAGCTTCCGAGACACATCTGCGATTTGTAAATCACACACTACTCGCTATTACTCGTTTCCCCATTCATTAACATTGGACTCGCTAGACTCGCAACGAGTAGCGAGTCCCGGGCTCGGACTCGCTAGAGTCAAGCGATTCCGAGTAATTTAGGACTTGCCCATCACTAGGCAAGGTCACTAATGCCAATGGAAGAGAGGATCTATAATAGGAGACAGTGGTCAACTGTGTTGAATGCAGAGGACAGGTCTAGAAGGAGGTGGACGGAGAATTAATAGTGGTATTTCAAAAGAGGAAGTTGTTTAAACTTTGAAACGCATTTAGAATATACTGCGTGGTCCTATCTAGTACTATTGTTCTCTGGATTTCTTGAATCCATTACTAGCAGTGTAAACTACCACTTTTATCCTCCTACTACTTGATTTCCTTACCTGGAGGTGCTGCAGCAGCTGTCATACCTTGAGTCCTCGGTAGTTGGTTGAACAACCCTAAAAGGTGAGCAATTCATATATAGTACTTCTCTCCTATTCCAATTTTTTTTACTGGATAAGATCATGTTGAGTTTGGTGTCTCCTCTTTCTATATTTTTCAAGCAGTTACTCTGTGTGAACAAACTGTCATCTTAACAGTCATATTAAATTATAGTGGTCCAAGTGTTCTCCGATTTCTAGTCAGACAGCACAAATCCTATACAATATGCCTGTCTATAAAACACCTAATCCTATTTACCAGTACGTATGTTTAATAATGAAAGTTGTCCAATATTGGGCTTGCACAGAAGACGTTATATGGATAGGTGCTATCTAAAGATGAGCTGACCTTTTAAAGTTTGGATTTGGTTCAGTTCGCCAAACATGCATATGTTCACTGAACAGTTCGCCGAACATGCAAACCCCACTCAAATCAATGCGAGGCAAAATCAAGGGCATATAAAACACCTTCAAAGTGGCCCAAAAGCTGCCAAGCACAGCCCAAACCATTTTACAGTGGAACCCTGCTGATTTCGCACAGACATTAGCCTCCTAAAGTATTACTGACCAAGCTTCAGCTCCACTGTCACCATGCTTCCAGAGTTCCCTTTCATGAATGTCTCTGCTTCCCCTCTCTTGATTGGTTAATGTCAAATTTAGCTCTGCCCACCCTCTCTGCCATCATCTATGATTGGTTGTCAGTATGCTAATCAAACTGACATCAGATTACTGTATAAACAAATTAATTGAAAAAAATGGGTGTGCATGGTGCCGTATTTTAAATTGCCAGCCCAGGTAATGCAGGCAGCTGGATACTGGAATTCTCAGCGTGGTGAGGCCCAAGCATTTTGGGCACCAAACAATAAAAATTACAGCCAGCAGCCACCCCAGAATTGGTGCCTCCATGAGAGATGCCAAAACAGAGACAGAGAGAAATCCTTTATTGCATACAAAATACATAGAGGCATCTCATTATCCAATTTATTAGCTCCCACCAAGTTCCCTTCTGATGTAATCCATTAGAATCCACTGCGATCTCCATCAATGTCTGCCACAAAACAGGTCAGCTGAGCTGTGAACCAATCAGCTGACTGAGTCAGTTGATCGATGACCAGATCAGCTGATTGAGTCAGCTGAGCACAGACATCATCAGCAGAACAGATCAGCTGACAAAAGCAGCTGATCTGTTCACTGGTCAGCTGACTCAATCAGCTGATTTTTTTCTCCTAGTGCCCAGACTTAACACATTGTTGGACTCTCTTAGATTATACCAGAGTAAAACCTGGTGAGAGCTAATAAATTGTATAACAAGGTGTCTCTGTGTATTTTGTATGTTTTTTTAACTCTTAACTGAAAGTAGTGCCAACTGCTGGCTGTCATACTGATGGCTGACATTCGCTACAGGGCTTGATGTCAGCTACCAAAAAAAGATGACATCAAATCCTTTATTACCCAGTCTGCCATCGCCTCCAGGACAGATTGAAAGAGTGGGGTAACCACCAGTTTTTGCATCTCCCATGGAGGTACCAATTCTGGGCTGGCTGCTGATTGCAATTTTTAGCGTGGGGAGCCCAAAAAGCTTGGGCTTCACCACGCTGAGAATTCTAGCCCCCAGCTGCCTGTGCTATCTTGGCTGGCAATATAAAATACTGTGAAGCCCACATTAAATTTTTAAAATTATTAAGTTGAATAATTAGAAAAAGAAGACTTGGAGTTTTACTGTATTTTTGGTTGCCATCCAGGTACAGCTAGGCAGCTGGGGGCTGGAATCCTCAGCGTGATGAAGTCCAAGTGTTCTTTCCCCCCTACTGTAAATTGTAGCCCACAGCTGCTCCAGAAAATGGTGCATTCATTGCAGCACCATTTTCAAGAGCTGTGCCCAATTCTTCCAGCTGCCCTGTGGTACTGGCAGACTGGGCAATACAGAAGTTAATGCCAGCTGAATATTGCCAGCTAGCACTAAGCTTTAGATTCATAATGTTGGTCCAATATTAGAACCCGGCTTTATGAATCTCTAGTAAATAGTAAATAATACAGAACACAGAGAAAAATGATTTTATTTGAACAAAACGCACAAACACATACATCTTTAGTACTCCAACATAATCCTCCACAATCCTCTGAGATGTACTCTCACGGCGGGAACGGAAACTGACTAATTTCTGGCTACCGCTGTGAATGGGATGACATCGCAGTCGGGGTCACCTGAGTTCAGCTACAGCTCTGTACTCAGGTGATGTTTCCCTTGAGCCTCAAAACTAAGCGAGGTGATGTGGGAAAGGTCACCTTAAAGTTCAGAACTGTAGCTGAACTTAGATGACCCAGAGAGTGACATTTATAGGAAAGTAATAAAGATGGTAACAAGGATTGTTATTGTGTTGTTTTGCCAAATAGTCCAAGATTGACTCGACATTAGTAACCTCGGGCTTAGTGCAAGCTGCCATTAAAAAGCTGCATTATCTTATTTCACTGTCAACATGTCACCAGGCAATTGGAAGAGTCGGGTACAACCCCATAAAATGGCACTTCTATGAATGTACCATGTTCTGGGGCAGCTGCAGGTTGTAATTCACAGTAAGGGGGAACCAAAATGCTTTGGCTTACCCAAGCTGAGGATTCCAGCCCCCAGCTGCCTAGTTGTTCCTGGCTGGCAACCAAAATTACAGCAAAGCCCCACACTGCTTTTCTTAATGATTCCAAGAAATAATTCAAAAAAGGACTCCACTGTATTTTTATTACTAGTCAGGTAAAACTAGGCAGCTGGAGGTTAGTGGCAACCCATAACTGCATGCTGTAGCTGTGCTTGTGATCAAAAATACATCAGAGCCCCGTCAGCGTAAAGCAATGGACAAATGCTATTTCTTATCTGAATTGCTAGTACATAAGTGCATAAGAGGTGGCCTCACATGCTGCTGACCCTCTGCAATAAAAAAGGTTTCCTCTCCCCCCCTTTCCAAAAAAAAAAGAAAAAAGAAAGGAAAACAAAATATACAATAAATAAATATTAGGAAAAAATCCCCCCAAAATGGTGGACGTTTTAAGGATATTGTAAGCTTCCTGGTCTTCTCAGCTGCTGCCACATCAAACACTGTTTCCAAAATTCATGCCCTGCAGATGTCAAATCACCTGCAAACTCCAGGACACTTAAAAAAGTTAATTTAAAATTCAACAAAACCCTACAGCTTGCCATAAGCCGGAAGACCCAATGGTGGGAACACTCTTAACCCTAAGGTTAGGTGTGATTCCCGGACAACGGGTTTTCCAGCAAGTGTTTTTGCCCCCCAAAAAGAGAAAAAAAGAGAAAGCCTTAGGCACACTTGCATGCGTTTTTTAAGGTGCTTTTTTCCAGCCTGCGTTTTTGGGCTGCGTTTTTGCTGATAGGTGTGGGGCACCCTTAAAAGACGCATGCAAAAACGCATGTACAATTTAGTGCCATATAAAAACGCATGCGTTTCCCATAGGGCCCCATGTTAAAAAAACGCATGCATTTTTGGAAAAGCACCAAAAAATGCATCATGCAGTATTTTTTGGTGCTGAGCCAAAAATGCATCCAAAAAACTCATGGCCCTTTAGACATGCGTTTTTGGCATTGGGGCATGCATTTTTAATATAGGGGTCTATGGATGCATTTTTCCATGCGTTTTTCACAAAAGTCATGTGTGAAATCTGCATGGAAAATCTGCAAGTGTGACCCTAGCCTAAGGTCCAAAGAGAGACCCATAGGCTAGGGTCACATTTGCGTTGTCACCCTAGCCTGTCGGAAGCGTTAAATACTAAGAAATTTCCGCCACTGCCAGGCAAAGGGGCCCCATAGAAACCCTATGTTTACCTCCACACAAAGTCCCGGGATGTGCACTTCTGGACACCGCAAGGAAACGCTGTCTGACAGTGCAGGGGGACCTCAAAGTGCAGGGGGGATAAAACAGTGCAGGGGGACCTCAGAGTGCAGGGGGCAAAGACAGCTCAGGGGGGCTCAGAGTGCAGGGGGGAGAAAACAGTGCAAGGAGAGGGCTAAGAGTGTGGGGGGGGGAGAAAACAGTGCAAGGAGAGGGCTAAGAGTGTGGGGGGGGGGGAGAAGACAGCGCAAGGAAGGGGCTCATAGTGCAGGGGGGGAGAAGACAGTGCAGTCGGGCCTCAGAGTGCAAGGGGGGAGAAAACAGTGCAGGGGAGCCTCAGAATACAGGGGGACGAAGACAGCACAGGGGGCATCAGAGTGCAGGGGGGAGAAAACAGTGCAGGGGGGCTCAGAGTGCAGGGGGGGAAAGACAGTGCAGGGGGGCTCAGAGTGCAGGGGGGAGAAAACAGTGCAAGGAGAAGGCTCAGAGTTTGGGGGGGAGAAGACAGCGCATGGAAGGGCTCATAGTGCAGGGGGGGGGGAGAAGACAGTGCAGGGGGGCCTCAGAGTGCAGAGGGTCCTCAGAGTGCAGGGAGGAGGAAAGAGTACAGGGGGGCCTCAGAGTGCAAGGGGGAGAAAACAGTTCAGGGGGGCTCAGAGTGTGGGGGGGAGAAAACAGCGCAGGGAGAGGGCTCAAAGTGCTGGGGGAGAAGACAGTGCAGGGAGGGGGATCAGACTGCAGGGGGAGAAGACAGCAGAGGTAGGGGTCTCAGAGTGCAGGAGGGAGAAGACAGCACGGGGGGGACTCAGATTGCAGGGGTTAAGAAATCAGCACAGGAGGGCTCAGACTGCCGGGGGAAAGAAAACAGTGCAGGGAGGGGGTTCAGAGTGCAGGGGGGGAAGAAATAAACGTAGGGGAGATCAGAGTGCAGCGTGGAGAAAACAGCGCATGGAAGGGTCTCATAGTGCAGATGGGAGAAGACAGCACAGGTAGGGGGTACACTGCCCACAGAGGGGGAAGTAAACAATACAGGAGAGAGGAAAGTGCACATAACATAAATATATGGTGCATACAAGTGTCATTGAAATGGCCGCTGGCCTTTGGCCATTAAACATTATTGGTTTGCTCTGCTTGCTCATATCAGCATGCAGCACATTGTGGTGATGTTTAAGGGCTGTCGGCCTGTCAGAGGCCTTTGATAGGCTGCTAACCTTTTACTGTCACTGCTATGTGTCGCACAATGATGTCAGCACATGGCGTCTGATAGGTTGGCTGCCATCACCCGCGCTGGTTATGAAGCTGCAAGAGAGGGCAGGAAGATGATAAGAATCGCCTATGTGAATGGGCAGTGGACATAGGGGCCCAGGATGGAGGACATGGGGACCCAGGATGGGGAAACATAGGAACCTATGATGGAGGAACATAGTGGGCCAGGATAGAGGATCATAGGTACCTAGAGTGGGGCAACATAGGGGCCTGGGATGGATAAACATAGGGGCCCAGGATGGAGAAACATGGGAGCCAAGGATGGAGAAACATCTAGAACAGAGGAACATAGGGGCCCAGGATGGGAGACATTATTACTATATGGGGGTCAGAATGAGGAACATACATTAGTTTATGGTGGGGGACATATTTACTGTAGAGGGTATTTGGGGACATTATTACTGTTGTAATATGATTTACTTTTACTTTACTTTTGAGAATATGGTTTTCCTTGAGGGCAAAAAGTAAAGGAAGGTCCTGATACTGTGTGGGGCGGCACAATGCCGCTTTTTTTGTCGCTTGATGTAGTGTAGAAATCTTGGGAAAAGTGTGGAATGTGCTCTGGAAGTGATCAGCTATAGATAACTTTTTTTTTTTTTCTGCAGATATTAGTCCTGACTGCAAGACATGATATCGGTCTGCACCAGATGAAGAAGAAACCTGAATATGAATGACTGCACCTAGAGACATCACTGGTGAGTATGTGTATTACCTGTACACACGCACTATACACTATTTACAGAGCTCCTGTGAAAAATGTCACTGTGGCTCACTGTATTTACCTGTACACTATATACAGAGCTCCTATGTATAATGTCACCCGTGATTGCTGTATTACCTGTACATTGACACTATATATATGGAACTCCTGTGTATAATGTCACTGGTGATGACTGTATTATCTGTATACTGACCCAATATACAGAGCTTTTTCCTAATTTTCATTATTGTAGTATTATTGGTCACTATGTGGTGGTAATATTTGGTCTTGACATGGTGTGGCAGTATTTTGGCGGGAAGGTGGCTCTATATGTTTACATAACTTTGTTGCACTAGGAAGGTGGGGACAGAAACATTTCTTGCACAGGGGCTCACTAAAGTCTGTGTCTGCCCCTGGTTAACACAATGACATGTATATCATGTGACAGTCAGAGTATCACAAAATCAGTTTGTTTGTTTTTTAAATCTGGTCATTTCATGCAAAAATCTAAGCTTATTTGGAGCCAAGAGAAAAGGTATCATTATGCATTTGAGAATAATACAATTTTCAGTATGTCTTTGGATGGATTTATTGAGAATTGTTCAACTATGATCAAATATGTAGCAGACCCCAACCAGCGGAGAAACTGGTGTCCTTCAGAAGATATGTTCAGTGGATGTCTCATTTATATATTACAATGATACCCAGGTGACAGTCAATAACGCCACTCTGGGGATCCCAGAAAGGTAAGAGATTAATGAGCCTTCTGTCCAGCGGCCAGAGACTACCAACCTGACCGGTGGACCGTAGTTCTGCAAATTGATCTGCCCAACTCTAATTAATACCAATTAATTTCATAGATAGAGAGTCCGGCACCAGACACACTAGTATACTCCCTCCACTTTATCTTACACTAGGACACTTAAGGGCTGGTGATCGATGGTGCTCAATCAAACGTACAGTCATTTGTATAATATTCACAAAAGGAGAAAAGAAGAAAGTGGCACTAAAAATATCAAATATTCTTTATTTCATGTACAGGTCAGGACCCGTAAAAATGCAAGAGTGCGCAAAACGGCCGCCATCATCCGGACGTCCCCCGCATCCCCTTTCCTTTGGTTTTTATTCGATGGATTCTTCTTTTCTTCTTTTGTGAATAACCAATTGGTTTGCTTTATCTTTATGACATTAGGACTGTTATGGCTCATTCAGACAACAGTGATTTTCTCATTTAAAAGAAATGGTCTGACTTTTATCACTGTTTTAGATCAAAGTTTCAGCAGATTTTCTTGGATGAGCAAAAAATTAGTTTCTCTACCTTCTCCTATTTATCGGTCTATGAAAATGGACAGCACTCAGATGGCATCTTATTGCTATTCAAATTTTTTTCATGGAGCCATAGACTCGCAGTGCTGATTTTGACCTGATATTGGACATGCCTCCTCTATTTTGAATGGACCACTTGATCCACACAAAACAATCATGTGTTTGACTTGCCCCATGTACTATATTAAGTTCAAGTTCTATCTCTGCAAAAAAAGAAACTAAGTAAAAGTCCATGCAGCACACAGTTACACCAATGATGCACAGTGCTAACAAACCATATGTGTTTGAGGAAAAAATTCAAAACTTAAGTTTTTCAAAAAACTCAATAATCTTTCTTTTAATCTGGAGTTCTTAGTACATACATTGGCCAATGTCTGCTTGCTCATCAACTACGACAAAGTGACTCCAGGTCTGATGAGCCCTATCTGACATCCAAGCCCTCCTTGTCCACCCCCCACCTCGCGGTGGGCAGGCACCATCTATACCCTCCATCACCTGTAGGTTAATGAGGGTGCAATTACATTGCAGCAATGGAGTCTGCAACTCCATATAATATATATAATTTGGAAAAGCTGCACAGCACACAGCAGACCAGTGTGAACTGGTGCAAGCATAGGACGCAGAGATTAAACAAACTAAGTAAAAGTCCATGCAGCACACAGTTACACCAATGATGCACAGTGCTAACAAGCCATATGTGTTTGAGGAAAAAATTCAAAACTTACGTTTTTCAAAAAACTCAATAATCTTTCTTTTAATCTGGAGTTCTTAGTACATACATTGGCCAATGTCTGCTTGCTCATCAACTACGACAAAGTGACTCCAGGTCTGATGAGCCCTATCTGACATCCAAGCCCTCCTTGTCCACTCCCCACCTCGCGGTGGGCAGGCACCATCTATACCCTCCATCACCTGTAGGTTAATGAGGGTGCAATTACATTGCAGCAATGGAGTCTGCAACTCCATATAATATATATAATTTGGAAAAGCTGCACAGCACACAGCAGACCAGTGTGAACTGGTGCAAGCATAGGACGCAGAGATTAAACAAACTAAGTAAAAGTCCATGCAGCACACAGTTACACCAATGATGCACAGTGCTAACAAACCATATGTGTTTGAGGAAAAAATTCAAAACTTACGTTTTTCAAAAAACTCAATAATCTTTCTTTTAATCTGGAGTTCTTAGTACATACATTGGCCAATGTCTGCTTGCTCATCAACTACGACAAAGTGACTCCAGGTCTGAAAAACGTAAGTTTTGAATTTTTCCTCAAACACATATGGCTTGTTAGCACTGTGCATCATTGGTGTAACTGTGTGCTGCATGGACTTTTACTTAGTTTGTTTAATCTCTGCGTCCTATGCTTGCACCAGTTCACACTGGTCTGCTGTGTGCTGTGCAGCTTTTCCAAATTATATATATTATATGGAGTTGCAGACTCCATTGCTGCAATGTAATTGCACCCTCATTAACCTACAGGTGATGGAGGGTATAGATGGTGCCTGCCCACCGCGAGGTGGGGGGTGTGCAAAAAAAGAATAGAAAAAATGGATGTCTGCGTGAAACCTTATATGTTGAAGGAAGTATTTGGTTTACAGGTTGAGTTAGGCTGGGGTGACATTTGCGGCTCAATTTTGGAAACCTGATCCAGTTTTGAGCTTTCAAAAAGCTCAAAACCGGAGCAGGAACCGCTCCCCATAGAAGCCCATTAAGGTAACAGGATTGCTTTACATGCAATCCGGTTACCGGCTCTGGATCTGCAGCCTGCGCTAACAATCATGCAGGCTGCAGTTTTCGGAGCGGTTCCGGCAACTGCAATGCAGTAACTGGATTGCTCAGGATGTGTAATCCGGAGCAATGCGGTTACCGTATGCTTTGCTCATCCCTGCTACCGCAGGGATAAGCAAAGTGTTAAATGTGTATTAAAACATTAATTATTAATAGTGATGAGCGAGCATGCTCGCCACTACTCAGTACTCGCACGAGTATCACTGTACTCGGGCTACTCGGCGAGCACCGAGTAATCTCGCGATACTCGTGCTGTGCTCGTGGTCGTCATCTCTGCATGTTGGCGCTCTTTTGAGAGCCAGCCCACGTGCAGGGATTGACTGGCAGACCACTGCAATGCCACAGCCCTGTTAGTTGTGGCATTGCAGTGATTGGCCGGCCTGCACAGCGTGACCGAGCCTTTATAAGACCCGGCCGCGCTGTGCTCTGCACACAGGCATCCAGACAGTGAGTGTAGGGAGAGTGTCTGCTGCTGCTTAGGGACAGATTTGCGGCCCTCATAGGTAGATCCGGAGCAGGGCTGCAAACTGCTGCTGAGCTGACCACAACAGTCCTTCTCAGGACTAATCTCGGAGGATATAGGCAGGGTGATCCAGATCGGAGTCCAAGCTTTTCTGTGACCATTACAGTCACCAGACTGTTGTACTTACTAGCTTAATCCAGGTTAGGACATAGGGACTAAAATTCTCATCTCCTGTGACCATTAGAGTCACCAGACTGGTGTACGTACTACCTTGATACAGGTTAGGGACTAAAATCCACATCTCCTGTGACCATTAGAGTCACCAGACTGGTGTACTTACTACCTTGATACAGGTTAGGGACTAAAATCCGAATCTCCTGTGATCTGAACAGTCACCAGACTGTTGTACGTCATACCTTGATACAGGTTAGGGCCTAAAATCCTAATCTCCTGTGATCTGAACAGTCACCAGACTGGTGTACGTCATACCTTGATACAGGTTAGGGACTAAAATCCGAATCTCCTGTGATCTGAGCAGTCACCAGACTGGTGTATGTCATACCTTGTTACAGGTTAGGGCCTAAAATCCTAATCTCCTGTGATCTGAACAGTCACCAGACTGGTGTACGTCCTACCTTGATACAGGTTAGGGACTAAAATCCGAATCTCCTGTGATCTGAACAGTCACCAGACTGGTGTACGTCCTACCTTGATACAGGTTAGGGCCTAAACTCCTAATCTGTGACCATTAGAGTCACCAGACTGGTGTACGTCATACCTTGATACAGGTTAGGGCCTAAAATCCTAATCTCCTGTGATCTGAACAGTCACCAGACTAGTGTACGTCATACCTTGATACAGGTTAGGGCCTAAAATCCTAATGTCCTGTGATCTGAACAGTCACCAGACTGGTGTACATCCTACCTTGATACAGGTTAGGGCCTAAAATCCTAATCTGTGACCATTAGAGTCACCAGACTGGTGTACTTAATACCTTGATACAGGTTAGGACCTAATATCCTAATCTCCTGTGATCTGAACAGTCACCAGACTGGTGTACGTCCTACCTTGATACAGGTTAGGGACTAAAATCCGAATCTCCTGTGATCTGAACAGTCACCAGACTGGTGTACGTCCTACCTTGATACAGGTTAGGGCCTAAAATCCTAATCTGTGACCATTAGAGTCACCAGACTGGTGTACTTAATACCTTGATACAGGTTAGGGCCTAAAATCCTAATCTGTGACCATTAGAATCATCAGATTGGTGTACGTGCTACCTTGATACAGGTTAGGGACTAAAATCCGAATCTCCTGTGACCATTAGAGTCACCAGACTGGTGTACGTACTACCTTGATACAGGTTAGGGACTAAAATCCTAATCTCCTGTGATCTGGACAGTCACCAGACTGGTGTACGTCATACCTTGATACAGGTTAGGGCCTAAAATCCTAATCTCCTGTGATCTGCACAGTCACCAGACTGGTGTACGTCATACCTTGATAAAGGTTAGGGCCTAAAATCCTAATCTGTGACCATTAGAGTCACCAGACTGGTGTACTTAATACCTTGATACAGGTTAGGGCCTAAAATCCTAATCTGTGACCATTAGAATCACCAGACTGATGTACGTACTACCTTGATACAGGTTAGGGACTAAAATCCTCATCTCCTGTGACCATTAGAGTCACCAGACTGGTGTACGTACTACCTTGATACAGGTTAGGGCCTAAAATCCTAATCTCCTGTGATCTGAACAGTCACCAGACTGGTGTACGTCATACCTTGATACAGGTTAGGGACTAAAATCCTCATCTCCTGTGACCATTAGAGTCACCAGACTGGTGTACGTACTACCTTGATACAGGTTAGGGCCTAAAATCCTAATCTCCTGTGATCTGAACAGTCACCAGACTGGTGTACGTCATACCTTGATAAAGGTTAGGGCCTAAAATCCTAATCTGTGACCATTAGAGTCACCAGACTGGTGTACGTACTACCTTGATACAGGTTAGGGACTAAAATCCTCATCTCCTGTGACCATTAGAGTCACCAGACTGGTGTACGTACTACCTTGATACAGGTTAGGGACTAAAATCCGAATCTCCTGTGACCATTAGAGTCACCAGACTGGTGTACGTACTACCTTGATACAGGTTAGGGACTAAAATCCGAATCTCCCGTGATCTGAGCAGTCACCAGACTGGTGTACGTCATACCTTGATACAGGTTAGGGCCTAAAATCCTAATCTCCTGTGATCTGAACAGTCACCAGACTGGTGTACGTCCTACCTTGATACAGTTTAGGGACTAAAATCTGAATCTCCTGTGACCATTAGAGTCACCAGACTGGTGTACGTACTACCTTGATACAGGTTAGGGACTAAAATCCGAATCTCCTGTTATCTGAACAGTCACCAGACTGGTGTACGTCATACCTTGATACAGGTTAGGGACTAAAATCCGAATCTCCTGTGATCTGAGCAGTCACCAGACTGGTGTACGTCATACCTTGATACAGGTTAGGCACTAAAATCCGAATCTCCTGTGATCTGAGCAGTCACCAGACTGGTGTACGTCATACCTTGATACAGGTTAGGGCCTAAAATCCTAATCTCCTGTGATCTGAACAGTCACCAGACTGGTGTACGTCATACCTTGATACAGGTTAGGGCCTAAAATCCTAATCTGTGACCATTAGAGTCACCAGACTGGTGTACGTCATACCTTGATACAGGTTAGGGTCTAAAATCCTAATCTCCTGTGATCTGAACAGTCACCAGACTGGTGTACGTCATACCTCGATACAGGTTAGGGCCTAAAATCCTAATCTCTTGTGATCTGAACAGTCACCAGACTGGTGTACGTCCTACCTTGATACAGGTTAGGGACTAAAATCCTAATCTCCTGTGACCATTACAGTCACCAGACTGGTGTACGTCATACCTTGATACAGGTAAGGGCCTAAAATCATAATCTCCTGTGATCTGAACAGTCACCAGACTGGTGTACGTCATACCTTGATACAGGTTAGGGACTAAAATCCTACTCTCCTGTGACCTCTACAGTCACCAGACAGTTGTCGCTCTATACAGGCAAAATACGCAAGGGCGTTGGCAAGGAACAAGGAAGTGGACGTGATGGTGGTGCAGGCAGAGGCCGAGGTCGTGTGCAAGCACTCATTTCGCAACAACAAAGGGCCACATCTCCTCGCTCGCACGTCCTGTCCCAAATTCTTGGGGCCCGCAGCAGTACACCGCTGTTGAACCAAGACCAGTGTCAACAGGTTGTTACTTGGATAGTGGATAATGCTTCAAGTCAGATGGGCACCTCCACAAACACCCTGTCTACCGCACGGTCAACTGTCAGTAGCCGTGATACTGCACCGCACATTTCCCAACCTGATCCTCCTTCCTACCACCTGGCCGAGTACACGTCCACGGACATTTCAGATCCCACACTAGGACACTCGGAAGAGCTGTTCATGTATCCATTCGCAGAATCTGGCCTGTCGCCACCTCCTCTTGAAGTGGGTGATGAGGAGATGGTATGTACAGATGCCCAAATATTTGAGCAGCCACGTTCTCACGAACGGAACGTTAGCAAAGTGTCTCAACAAGGGGTGGATGATGATGAGACACAATTGCCAGGAAGTCAGGAGGAGGATCAGGGTGCGGAAGAGGAAGACGACGTGGTGGATGATTCAGTAGCTGACCCAACATGGCAGGAGGATATGCAGAGCGAGGACAGCAGTGCACAGGGGGAGGGAGGCGTAGCATCCCAACAGGCAGTACGAAGCAGGGTCGCGTCCGCAGGCAGAAGGCAGGCAACCGTTCCCCGGAACAACAACACGACTCAAGGTGCCTGTGCAAATGTTCGGTCATCCCGAGTCTGGGAGTTTTTTAATTTGGATCCAGAAGACTCTAAAAAGGCCATTTGCCACACCTGCCATGCCAGTATCAGCAGGGGTACGAAAACTAGCAGCCTGACCACCACCAGCAAGATCAGGCACATGTCAGCCAAGCACCCGACTTTGTGGGAAGTACAACAGAGTCGAGGAGCGGTGCTTGCTGATGTCACTGCTACGTCTTCGCCTATTGTGCGTGCGAGCCAATCCCCTGTCCATGCTGGCCGCGAACAAGCCTCCAGCCCTGCACCTGAAGTTGCCCACGCACAAATTACACCACCATCAAGCACGTCCTTGTCCCAGCGCAGCGTTCAATTATCCATTCAGCAAACATTTGAACGCAGGCGCAAATACGCTGCCAACGCCCCACATGCCACAGTCCTGAATGATCACATTTCGCGACTCATAGTGCTAGAAATGTTGCCTTTCCGGCTGGTGGAGACGGACGCATTCCGCGACCTGATGGCGGCTGCTGTCCCACGTTACTCGGTCCCCAGCCGCCACTATTTCTCCAGATGTGCCATCCCCGCATTGCATAACCAAGTGTCCAACAGCATCACACGTGCCCTGAACAACGCTGTTTCAGCCAAAGTCCACCTAACAACAGACACGTGGACAAGTGCTTGTGGGCAAGGCCGCTACATCTCCTTGACGGCACACTGGATTAATATTGTGGAGGCTGGGACCCAGTGTGAGCGAGGGATGGAACACGTCCTTCCCACACCAAGGATAGCAGGCTCTACCTCTGTCAGGGTTTCACCGACACTCTACAACTCCGGAATGTCATGCTCCTCAGCCTCCTCCTGCGCATCCTCATCCACTGTACCCTCCACACCAGTCCCAAGCTGGAAGCACTGCAGCACTGCAGCACTGCCTCTGCAAAGCGGCAACAGGCTGTGCTGAAGCTAGTCTGCATAGGTGACAAACCCCACAATGCAGAAGAGGTGTGGACAGCTCTGAAACAGCAGGCAGATCACTGGCTCACACCTCTGAACCTAAAGCCAGGAAAGGTCGTGTGTGACAATGGCCGGAACCTGGTGGCAGCTTTGAGGCGAGGCCAGCTGACGCATGTTCCATGCGTTGCCCATGTGCTCAACCTGGTGGTTCAGAGGTTTGTAAAGTCATACCCAGAGGTGTCTGACCTGCTGGTAAAAGTTCACCGTCTGTCTGCAAATTTTCGCAAGTCACCTGCTGCTTCAGCCGGCCTTGCCGGCTTTCAGCGCCGTTTGCGTCTTCCGGCCCACAGACTGGTGTGTGATGTCCCCACGCGTTGGAATTCAACTCTGCACATGTTGGTCAGGATATGTGAGCAGAAGAGGGCAGTTGTGGACTACCTGCATCACCTAAGCCGTCAGGAAATGGGTCAAACTCCACACATAACACCTGAGGAGTGGAGATGGATGTCGGACCTATGTACCGTCCTCCAAAACTTTGAGGACTCCACCAAGATGGTGAGCGGTGATGACGCCATTATTAGCGTCACCATACCACTACTCTGCCTTCTAAAACGGTCTCTGCTGAAAATCAAAGAGGATGCATTGCAGGCCGAGCGTGATGACTTGGAGCAAGAAACAGTAGTGGGTGTGGGTGAAAACACACAGCCCAGCCTCATCTCATCACAACGTGCAGTGGAGGACTATGACGAGGAGGAGGAGGATGAAGACATGGAGCAACTCTCTGGCCAAATTGAGGATATGACATACACACCAGTCATACCCTCGATTCAGCGTGGCTGGCCAGAGGACAGGGGAGATGAGGAGGAGGAGGAGGACAGCATGTTCAGTCATCGTGTTGGTCTGGATACTGAAGTGATGGCTGTTAAGAGTCTGGCGCACATGGCTGACTTTATGGTAAGCTGCCTGGCTCGTGACCCTCGCGTTCAGAACATCTTGGCCGACAATCAGTACTGGTTGGCAACACTGTTAGACCCACGCTACAAGGAGAACTTTATGTCTCTCATTCCTGAGGCGGAGAGGTCAGCCAAAATGCAGCAGTTCCACAGGGCCATAGTCACGGAAGTAGGCAAATCATTCCCCTCACAAAACGCTAGCGGCATAGGTCAGGATTCGGTGGACAACCAAGGCGTACGGCCGAGAGGGGCACAAGTCCAATCCGCCAGAGGTAGGGGAACAGTCTTTACGATGTGGGACAGTTTTCTCAGCCCCTCACGTACCACAGCCCATGAGGTGCGGGGTAGTGCCACCAGAAATGCTAAGTTTAGGCAGATGCTGAAGGAGTACCTTGCAGATCGAGCAACTGTACTGCGAGATTCCTCTGTGCCTTTCAATTATTGGGTATCCAAGGTGGACACGTGGCATGAATTGGCTCTCTACGCCTTGGAAGTCCTGGCCTGCCCTGCTGCTAGCGTTTTATCAGAGCGTGTTTTCAGTGCTGCAGGTGGAATCATTACTGATAAACGCACCCGCCTGTCAACTGAAAATGCTGACAGGCTGACTCTGATCAAGATGAACAAGGGTTGGATTAGGCCAGACTTCACCACACCACCAGCAAATGACAACTGAATTAAAATTTTGTTATGTGAATTTGCCATGTACCTCCACTCACCCATGGGTACACACTTCAGGACTTTGGCTAATCGCTGGACTGCTCCTCCTTCTCCTCATGTGCCACCATGATGACCGTTACAATAGTTAGGCTGTTGTTTGAGGTATACCCGCAGTGGTAAATTTTTTCGCCCATTCTTTTAGAATGGGCATTACAACGACAGGAGACTCGCTCCTTTTCAATGGGAAAAATGTTTTGAGGCCCTCCTGCACGTCTCTATCCAGGGACAATGTGGAGCCTCCCAATTTTTGGCTGCCCTGCCAAAGGGCAATACTACAATACACCCACTTGAGGTTTACAGGCCCTCCTGCATGTCTGTATCCAGGGTCATTGTTGAACCTCCCAATTTTTGGCTGCCCTGCCAAAGGGCAATACTACAATACACCCACTTGAGGGTTACAGGCCCTACTACATGTCTGTATACATGGGTCATTGTTGAACCTCCCAATTTTTGGCTGCCATGGCCAAAGGGCTATACTACTATACACCCACTTGAGGTTTACAGGCCCTCCTGCATGTCTGTATCCAGGGTCATTGTTGAACCTCCCAATTTTTGGCTGTCCTGCCAAAGGGCAATACTACAATACACCCACTTGAGGGTTACAGGCCCTACTACATGTCTGTATGCATGGGTCATTGTTGAACCTCCCAATTTTTGGCTGCCCTGCCAAAGGCCTATACTACAATACACCCACTTGAGGGTTACAGGCCCTACTACATGTCTGTATGCATGGGTCATTGTTGAACCTCCCAATTTTTGGCTGCCCTGCCAAAGGGCAATACTACAATACACCCACTTGAGGGTTACAGGCCCTACTACATGTCTGTATGCATGGGTCATTGTTGAACCTCCCAATTTTTAGCTGCCCTGGCCAAAGGGCTATACTACTATACACCCACTTCAGGTTTACAGGCCCTCCTGCATGTCTGTATCCAGGGGCATTGTTGAACCTCCCAATTTTTGGCTGCCCTGCCAAAGGCCTATACTACAATACACCCACTTTAGGGTTACAGGCTCTACTACATGTCTGTATCCAGGGTCATTGTTGAGCCTCCCAATTTTTGGCTGCCCTGCCAAAGGGCAATACTACAATACACCCACTTGAGGTTTACAGGCCCTCCTGCATGTCTGTATCCAGGGTCATTGTTGAACCTCCCAATTTTTGGCTGCCCTGCCAAAGGGCAATACTACAATACACCCACTTGAGGGTTACAGGCCCTACTACATGTCTGTATGCATGGGTCATTGTTGAACCTCCCAATTTTTGGCTGCCCTGGCCAAAGGGCTATACTACTATACACCCACTTCAGGTTTACAGGCCCTCATGCACGTCTCTATCCAGGGGCATTGGTGACCCTTTAAATTTTGGACTGCCCTGGCAAAGGAAAATACTACAATAGACCCAGTTCCTCAAAATGGGCACATTATTTCAAGACAGGGCTTCATGTACGTCTCTTCTCAGGGACATCGGAGTGCCGCACAATGTTTTCACGTAAAATCTTTTATGTAATCACAAAAAGTAACATACACCAGCTGTATCTCACTATTGGGTATGTGCCCTTAACATTTCCACCCTAAATATTCATTTTGGTATCATTTTGGAAGGTTTTCTGGTGACTCCGTAAAATTGGCGTGAAACTCGGACAAGATTGTTCACAGCTGTGACTTTTGAGTGAGAAATGCTTTCAGGGGTCTTCCCCATGGTGTTGCCATGTCATTTCAGCACTCTTCTGAGACTTTTGTGACATTTTTAGGGTTTTTTCATGCTGCCGGCAGTCATTTCATAAAAATACTCGTGTCTCCCATAGGATAACATTGGGCTCGGTACTCGGGCCGAGTACACGAGTATCTCGGGATGCTCGGCCCGAGCTTCGAGCACCCGAGCATTTTAGTACTCGCTCATCACTAATTATTAATATTAGCTGTGGGCAACATGTCTCTAGGGGGTTCCCACCCCCTCTAGAGACATGCTGTCCACTCCACTCAGCATATTAGGGGTTAATAAGGCATTTACAGTAAGCCGGCTATTGTCGACTTTGTACTAATTTATGACTGAAGCCATGGCTCCCCTGACACTAGAGCAGATACTGTACGTAATGTACGTATAGTATTGGCCGCTGTCCATGGTCCTGTAACCATTAACAGTAGGTCTATGGTGGTGCGCTGCCCATAGACCTAATGTTAATGGTTACAGGACCTCGGACAGCGGCAGATACTATACGTACATTACGTACAGTATCTGCTCTAGTTTCAGGGGAGCCGTGGCTTCATTCATAAATTAGTACAAAGCCGACAATAGCCGGCTTACTGTAAATGCCTTATTAACCCCTAATATGCTGAGTGGAGAAGACAGCATGTCTCTAGGGGGGGTGGGCACCCCCTAGAGACATGGGGGGTGGGCACCCCCTAGAGACATGTTGCCCACAGCTAATATTAATATTTAATGTTTTAATAAACAGTTAACACTTTGTTCATCCCTGCGGCAGCAGGGATCAGCAAAGTATACGGTAACCGCATTGCTCCGGATTACACATCCGGAGCAATCTGGTTACCGGATTGCGGATTCCTGCACACATTTTTCCTAAAAAATGTGTGTGAAGGCAATTGCGGTTACCGCCTCTGGATCTGAAAGCGGCAACCGCAATTGCCTGGGCAAATGTGACCCCAGCTTTACCTGACGCAGTACAATGGGAACAAGTGGCATCACAATTAAAATGTAATAGTATCATATTATTTTATATAGTTTTTTTGCAGCTACACTTGGCAATTATTAGCACACATATTCAGAATCTTAGTGACAATCATTGTTATGTTTGAACAGCTCTTTGGGGCTAATGGGAAACATTTTCAGCTCCTTTTCATCATAATACACGACCTTAATCACAAGTCCTGACACTGTGACATCTCCCACATGGAGATTGCTAGAAAGACTCAGGAAAAATATTCTTGCCTCAAAGATTTATAGAAAAGGTGTGGAACAAATATATTTCTACCAGATGGTGGCCCGATTCTAATGCATCGGGTATTCTAGAATATATATGTAGTTTATTTATGAAGATTTAAGAATAATGCAAAGCGAAGCTGGGTTTAAATCCTGCGCCAATATCGCTGATTGCTGGCATCCGGCTGGGCGCAACCATTCAGCGAAGCGTGGTTGAAATTGCGCGCCAATTTGTGGGCCCTGTTGCTGATTGGTCGTGGGCGTCTGACCTGACCAATCAGCAACGCAGGATTTGTGTTACAGACAAACAGACAGAAGTAGACAATTATATAGTAGATACCTACAACAGTACCGTTGTGCAGCGGTGCCAGTGTGCAGCAGTGCCTGAGTCCAAGAGAGAGCCGGGGGACAGCGGCCAGGTGTGGGCAGGAAGGGACCGGTGAACAGCGGGCAGGAGGGGCCGGGTAAGAGCGGCCGTGTGAGGGCAAGAAGGGGCCGGGGAAGAGTGCCCGGGTGCAGGCAGGAGGGGGCCGGGGGACAGCGGCCGGGTGCAGGCAGGAGGGGGCGGGGAAGTCCCCTCCTGCCCGCACCTGGCCGCTGTTCTCCGGCCCACTCCTGCCCACAGCATAGTGCTTAGCAGAGTATACGGTGGCTCAGTGGTTAGCAGAGTATATGGGGGTTCAGTGGTTAGCAGACTTTATGGTGGCTCAGTGGTTAGCAGAGTATACGGCGGCTCAGTGGTTAGCAGAGTATACAGGGGCTCAGTGGTTAGCAGAGTATAAGGGGACTCAGTGGTTAGCACAATATAAGCTGGCTCAGTAGTTAACGCTGTATACGGAGCCTAATTGGTTAGCACTCTATAGTGGCTCAATAATTAGAACAGTAATGTGGCTCAATGGTTAGCACTGTATATGGTGACTCAGTGGTTAGCACTGTATATGGTGACTCAGTGATTAGCACTCTATGGTGGCTCAGTGGTTGGCACTGTATATGGTGGCACAGTGGTTAGCACAGTATGGTGGCTCAATGGTTAGCACAGAATGGTGGCTCAGTGGTTAGCACTGTATGGTGGCTCAGTGGTTAGCACTGTATGGTGGCTCAGTGGTTAGCACTGTATATGGTGGCTCAGTGGTTAGCACAGTATGGTGGCTCAGTGGCTAGCACTGTATGGTGGCTCTGTGGTTAGCACAGTACGGTGGCTCAGTGGTAAGCACTGTACGGTGGCTCAGTGGTTAGCACTGTATGGTGGCTCAGTGGTTAGCACTGTATGGTGGTTCAATGGTTAGCACTGTATGGTGGCTCAATGGTTAGCACTGTATGTGGCTCAATGGTTAGCATTGCACGGTGGCTCAGTGGTTAGCACAGTATGGTGGCTCAGTAGTTAGCACTGAGTGGTGGCTCAGTATTTAGCAAAATATGGTGGCTCAGTGTTTAGCACAGTATGGTGGCTCAGTGGTTAGCACTATATGGAGGCAGAGTGGTTAACTCTGTATGGAGGCTCAGTGGTTAGCACTGTATGAGGTGGCTCAGTGGTTAGCACTGTACACGGTGACTCAGTGATTAGCACTCTATGGTGAATGAGTGGTTAGCACTGTATACAGTGGCTCAGTGGTTAGCACAGTATACGCTGGCTCAGTAGTTAGCACTGTATATGGTGACTCAGTGGTTGGCAATGTTTATGGTGGCTCAGTGGTTAGCACAGTATGGTGACTCAGTGGTTAGCAGTGTATATGGTGGCTCATTGGTTAGCACAGTGCAGTGGCTCAGTGGTTTGCACAGTGCAGTGGCTCAGTGGTTTGCACATCGCGGTGGCTCAGTGGTTAGCACTGCGTGGTGGCTCAGTGGTTACCACTGCACAGTGGCTGAGTGGTCAGCGCAGGATGGAGGCAGAGTGGTCAGCGCAGGATGGAGGCATAGTGGTCAGCGCAGGATGGAGGCACAGTGGTCACCGCAGGATGGAGGCACAGTGGTAAGCACAGGATGGAGGCACAGTGGTCAGCGCAGGATGGAGGTACGGTGGTCAGCACAGGATGGAGGCAGGGTGGTCAGCGCAGGATGGAGGCAGAGTGGTCAGCGCAGGATGGAGGCTCGGTGGTCAGCGCAGGATGGAGGCTCCATGGTCAGCGCAGGATGGAGGCTTGGTGGTCATCGCAGGATGGTGACTCGGTGGTCAGCGCAGGATGGAGGCTCGGTAGTCAGCACAGGATGGAGGCTCAATAGTCAGCACAGGATGGAGGATCAGTGGTCAGCGCAGGATGGAGGCAGAGTAGTCAGCGCAGGATGGAGGCTCCATGGTCAGCACAGGATGAAGGCTCCGTGGTCAGCGCAGAATGGAGGCTCCGTGGTCAGTGCAGGATGGAGACTCTGTGGTCAGCACAGGATGGAGGCTCAGTGGTCAGCACAGG
>JARQOC010000008.1:111672817-111772222 GCA_033576535.1 Allobates femoralis | reverse complement strand
TCCTTGGCTTCCTACTTAAGCGCTGTGTGTGGCCCTGCTGCTGCTTGTAGCTATACTGCTGGCCCTGTCTCTGCTCATGGGTACCAATCTGCTGGGCAACTTGAGTCCTCTGTGTCACTGACTCCTCCGTGTTGCTTTGCTATGGTGCTGTGAAGATGGTGGACCTTCACTATGCCGGTGTTTACTGCCCTGCCTGTCTCAGGCACAGCCTCGGATCCGGTATCCGTCTTAAGCGCCTCCCCGGGGTCAATTTTTTTGGGGTAACTCTTTATCCCGGGTATGTTCCTCTGTTCCTCTGTCTCCTCTCCTCAGACCTCTCAGGACCTCCACTTCTACTTGGCTCTGCTCCTGCTCCAGACTCAAACTAAACTAACTGTCACTCCTGCTCTGTGGTAAACAACTTAGCTCCTCCCACTAGTGCAGGTGCCACCTAAACTCCTCCCACTTTCTAGTGTAGTGTTGTGTGGGGATTAAACCTGTGTTGATGTTTCTGTGGCACTTTAACCCTTGGGGTGCCACATTCCCCCTTAGTTAAAGACAGTACTCCGGGACTGTGGAACAATAAAGAAACAAATAATTAATACAATTAATATTTACAAAGACTTAAAAGTAAAAATCACAAAAATCACTAAACTTCAAAAACAGTCCAAAAATTCAAAAAGCAGTCCTTCCGGGGGTTTAGTCTTTTGCTCCGGGCTGATGAATGTATACTAGAAAGTTTATACCACAACCAGTCCATGGTAGTATGGTCCATAAAAATAAAATAAAAGGAAAACGTTTGAAGAATATGCAAGAAGTTCATACAGGATAGTCTCTGTAGGTACTGGGCTTTTTTTTTAACGTTGCATTAACTATTTACATTTGTTTACCGGGTTCAATTTATATTTACACAAAAATATTTATATTTTACAGTTAATTTGACCTTTTAATCCCTGTACCTAGCTGGTAACTGACCTCTGGTACTACGCTCGGATCTGCGTAAAACGGGTATACTACTTGCATGTAGCCTGTTGGTGCTGGTAGGCATGTACCTATTTGTAGTGTTTGGTACTATGTTAGATGAAGATCTGACTGTAGGACTGGCAAGTTCACTAGGACCAGGAATTTGTTCTTCCTCTACGGGTTCTACTTCCAGTTCTTCAGGTCTTGGGACTTCTTCAGGTAACACAGGTTCTGGTGTTGGTTCCACCATTGAAGGGAATGCAATCATTGGTGCGACAACTGCTCCATGGTAATTTGGCCATATTTTAGGGAAATCTCCTACCGTAGTACCGTGTGGAATACTTCTTCTTTTTCTTTAATAGGTTGGACCTGTACGGGTTCTGTTACTTCAGGTGTCTTCAGTGTTTCAGGACACAATTTTAGCTGATCACGAGATACGACTTGTGACGTTTTTCCTTCATCTTTGCTTATCAAACAGGTTTTAACATTGTCTATGTTAGATGGTAAGGCTGTGTATGGGACAGTTTCCCACTGATTATCCAGTTTGTCAGTGCGTCTCTTTCTCTTGAGAACTTGATCACCTTCTTGTAATGGCATTGCTTGAGCATGTTTGTTAAAAGTTTTCTCTTGTCTTGCTCTTGCTTGCTGAAGATTTCTCTCTACACATTCTTGAACTTGTTGATACTGTTTCTGACGTTGGGTATCCCAATCTGATTCTTCTTCTACTTCTGTATCTGGTTTTACAATTCCCATTTTTAGATCAATTGGTAATTTACCGGGTCTTGCACGCATAAGGTATGCTGGAGTGCAGTTTGTAGAACTCACGGGGACATGGTTGTATAAGTCTACCAAATCAGGTAATTTATCTGGCCACTGGTTTGTTTCTGATTCTGGTATGGTCTTTAACAGTTCAATTACAATATGATTCATTTTCTCGCATAAACCATTTGTTTGAGGATGATACGTTGTTGTGTGGATCTTCTTACAACCGTACATATTGCAGAATTCCTTGAATAGTTCTGATTCAAAAGCTGGACCTTGGTCTGCAAGGACTTGTTCCGGGTAACCATGTGGTCTACAGAAATGCATCTGGAATGCTTTGGCTGCCGTCTTCGCTGTCAGATCTTTGACTGGTACCACCACTAAGAAGCGTGAGTAATGGTCCACGATGGTTAAGGCATAGACATAGCCTGACCGGCTTGGTGACAACTTGACGTGGTCTAATGCGACTAGCTCGAGTGGATGCTTGGTTACTATTGGTTGAAGCGGAGCTTTCTGTGGATCCTTCCTTCTGAGGTTGCATGCGGCACATCTTCTGCACCATAGTTCAATGGATTTTCTCATGCCAACCCAATAAAATCTTTCTCTCAGGATCGCTTCTAACTTCTTCCATCCAAAATGACCTGCACTGTCATGATAAGCTTCTAAGACCATTTGAGTGGCTCTTTCGGGCACGATAATCTGCCAGACTAGTTCATGCGTTTTAGGATTGGTATACGTTCTGCAGAGCTTTCCTTGATGTAGAAACAACTTGCCTCTATCTTTCCATAGCTGTATAGCTTCAGCTGGGGCATTCTGATCGGGGCATGCGCGTTGTTGCGTAAGCAGTTCTTTCACTAGCTTCACGGCTGGATCATTATCTTGGGCTTCGGCCCATCCGTAGTGTCTTAACGGGTTAAGATTTACTTCCTGCTTTCTTTGGTAGGCGCCGGGTTGATAATCTTGTACCTTTGAACGATGATAGGCCGGTAGTTCAATCTCTTCCAACTTTTCCGGTTCCTCTTCCACGTCTTTCAGGTGCGGCATCCGTGACAAGGCATCTGCGTTCCCGTTCTTGCGACCTGCCCTGTATTTGATGACAAAGTTGTAATTAGATAGCCGGGCTATCCATCGCTGCTCCAGAGCTCCTAGTTTCGCTGTATCCAGGTGAGTCAACGGGTTGTTATCTGTGTAGATGGTGAATTCTGCACCTGCCAAGTAATGTTTAAAGCGTTCAGTCACAGCCCAAACTACTGCCAGTAGCTCTAACTTGAAGGAGCTGTAGTTCTCGGGATTTCTTTCTGTAGGCCGGAGCTTCCTACTTGCAAAGGCAATAACTCTTTTTTTGCCTCCTTGCATCTGTGATAATACTGCTCCCAGTCCAACGTTGCTGGCATCCGTGTATAGAATGAAGGGTTGATGGTAATCAGGGTATGCCAGGATCTCTTCTCCCGTCAGTGCACTTTTCAGCTCATTGAAGGAATCTTCTCTTTCCTCATCCCACCGTGTCAGGAAATTACAGGATGAAGTCTTCTTTGATCGTCCTACTAAAATGTCTTGCAGAGGAGCTGCTAGCTTCGTGAATCCTCTGATAAATCTTCTATAATAGCCTACCAGGCCCAGGAATTGCCTCACTTCTTTCACGTTTGTAGGTCTTGGCCAATCCCTTATCACTGTGACTTTATCAGGATCCGGTGCTACTCCCTCTGAACTCACGACGTACATTTGGTTTGAGAAGGTGACACTTGGATGGCTTGATCTTCATGCTATATTTCGATAAGGCTTCGAACACTTCTGCCAGATCTTGTAGATGTTGCTCATACGTCTTGGAATAGACTATGACGTCATCTACGTACAGGAGGACAGTTTCAAAGTTTTTGTGTCCTAAGCAGCTCTCCATCAGACGTTGAAAGGTCCCGGGTGCGTTGCAGAGTCCGAACGGCATACAATTAAACTCACAGAGGCCCATCGGCGTAGTAAACCCTGTCTTCTCCTTGTCGGCCTCGGCCACAGGAACCTGCCAGTACCCACTAGTCAGATCAAGGGTGGAAAAGTAGTTAGCAGATTTTAATGCAGCTAATGACTCCTCAATCCTAGGCAATGGATATGCGTCCTTATGTGTGATGCGATTAATCTGCTGATAATCTACGCACATTCTCATGGTTCCAGTCTTCTTTTTAACTAACACTAGAGGTGCTGCCCAGTGGCTACAACTGTCTCTTATTACCCCTGCAGATTTCATTTCTCTGAGCATGTCTTTGGTGGTTTGGTAGTGAGCTGGTGGTAAGGGTCTATACCTCTCTTTTATAGGCTGATGGTTACCTGTGGGTATAGTGTTCTCTACCCCTTTGATCTGCCCAAAGTCTAACGGGTGTTTACTGAATATTTGTTCTTATTCCTTCACTACCCGGTATACTCCATGCTTGTGACGGGGAGGTGTAGAACTGGAACCTACATGCAACTTTTGGCACCAATCCTCCAGCTTCTCCTCTGAGCCATAGTCATCCGCCTGACATGACGGGTTCAAGGGCTCGGCGGCTGTGATGTTATTGTTATCAACCATGTACAACTTAGCCATGGTAGCATACTTAGGTAATGTGACCTCATCTTCTCCGCAGTTTAATAGGCATAATGGCACTCTCCCCCTGTGTACGTCAACGACTCCTCTAGCAGTGAGTATGGTCGGTCTACTGTCTGAGTACACGGGTTCTACCAGGGCCTGATAGTCTTGCCCTTTAATGCCTATTGCGGCTCTACACCACACCAACATTTCAGTTTTGGGAGGAATTACAATGGGTATTGGATCACTTACTCGTACACTGCCGATCTCACCTCCGGAGATTTCTACCTGTTGCTTCAACATCAGAGCTTTGATCTCTTTGTGCAGAAGCCTCTGTTGTCCTGTTCCGGCAGTCTCGGCGATTTGCTGCAAAACACTTAACACTTCGGAAAAACATTTCTCAATTACATTCATTCCTATTAGCATCACGGGTTCACGTTCTCGCCTGTTAATATCGATGATTATAACACCCTGGTTCTGCAATTCTACCTTTCCCAACCTGAATATTCATCTCTCTAAATCCAACCTTTGGTATTACCTGTCCATTACTAGCCCATACCTCAAAGTTAAAGTCATCTGGCGCATTAGTAATGTCTGAATCAGCCCAGTACCTTTTATAAAAAACATGTGGGATGGATGTAATTTGGGACCCGGTATCCAGCAAAGCACTAAAGGGAATGCCATCCAACACAATAGGGATCACCGGTTTTCCTCCCACGAATCTGTCATACCAGGCTGAGGGGCCTTGAGTATTCATTCCTGGGGAGCGGCCCGCCTGCCCAGGGAATCGTCGTTTAAAGGACACTCACGAGCAAGATGGCCTGGTTTCTGGCAACGACGGCAAATGGGCTGTCCATCTGGTTGGTAGCGATCGCTGGGTCGTCCTCTTGCTGCTGGGTATCTTCTGGGCATCATCCACGGGACATCCTCTCTGCTGGTCGCCAACTCGATCTTGGGTGCAGGCTTTGACTCTCGCAGTTCCTTGATGACCTTGGCCATAGAGATCATGGTGTCTGTCAGGGCATCTAGCTTTTCATTGAGGGCTGCATTAGAAATCAGCTCTCCAGTTTCAGCAGCAGTTGCTGACATGGCAGATGTCGCTGGCGCTGCCGGCTGCTGAGGTGCTGCTGCAGTGTCAAAGACAGTTGGTAGCTCCCGTGGCTCTTCCAGCTGCTGCAAACGGATATCTCTATCTTTCAGCTCAGTAAATGTCATGTCAGGGTTCTGCAGCAGTATCATGCTTAACTGTCCTCGATGGGAAGGGGAATGGAGGCCCTCAATGAATTGGTCAAATAGCATTTTATCAGCTCCCGGGGCTAAAGCAGGTTCTGCCAACTTAAGGACTCTGAGTGCTTCCTGCAGGTTCAAGGCAAAGTTTCTGGCACTCTGTTTAGGTTTCTGGTGGCATGCAAAGAACCTCATCTTAGCCCGGGTATCAGCACTATATTCAAACGTTGCTTTCAGTCTGGCTGCTAGATGCTCTACAGTGTCCTTATCTGTGTCCAGCCAGGACGCAACCTCACGCCTTGCATTGCCCGTTAACTGTCCCATTTTCATTCCTACTCACTGGGCTTCAGTAAGGGGGTACATCACATAATATTCCTTTATCTTTTGCATAAAGTCAGTTAGTGTATTAGGCTCACCGGAGTATTGGGGCAGCCACATTGCCCCTGGAGTATTCGGCATCAGGAACGGCATGATGGGTGCTGTTCCTTGCGCCGCTGCACCGCCGGGTACTATCGCTGGGTCCGGCGCTGCAGCTCCACCGGCTGCTCCGTCGCTGCCTTGTGCATTGGGCTGCGACATCTTGGGCCCCCTTAGTTAATATCCGCCCTCCGTCTTCCGCTTCCGTCCGGATGTCTAACAAAGGTTCCGCTGCGCACCAGTGATTCTCTTCCCTTCCGGATGACGTCAGAGCGGTGAGCGGTTTTTCTTCCCGCGCGTTGCGCGCTCTGCAATGGGCGGATTCTGAAATTTACAGTATCTGTAGCGCAGTTACAATTCAGCTTGCCGCATGCCCAGCAATGGCGGCAGATGGCGGCAGATATAAAACAGTCACTAATCACAGCACACAATGTCTGGTACCGGGCACGGTAGATCCTGTTCGTGACGCCAGGTTGTGGAGCCCACTGGGACGGGGTACTCGGTGCCGGACCGGGGTACTGCTGGGGGATGTCACGGCGGTCCTGGTCTGGACCGTGTCCCAGGCCCGCACAATAAAATGGGGGTTATTTGCAGGGGATTTGTCACTCGTGACGCCACCCACTATATGCGGCCAGTAATGGGGCCGCCGCTGCTGCAGAACCTCCGGGGATGATGGGATAGCAGCTTGGATGGAATAATTCCTGTGGGCAGAACTGGGTTCCCCGGGGCAGTGGTAGTAGTAGTTTAAAGTCTGTGAGGATGGTTATTGATGCTGCAGGAGAGTAGGGGTAGCAGTAGAGATGATGAGAGCAGAGGTAATCGCAGTATATGAGGGCAAGTGGGGCTTCAGTATAAGGATCACACACACTCACGGTTTCTGTTGTTTTCCAAGTCTTTACTTGCAGATGGTGTATCACAATATTGCCCACGGAGTCTGTACCAGGTTGCTCCCACCCTGACCGGGTCCTTGGCTTCCTACTTAAGCGCTGTGTGTGGCCCTGCTGTTGCTTGTAGCTATACTGCTGGCCCTGTCTCTGCTCACGGGTACCAATCTGCTGGGCAACTTGAGTCCTCTGTGTCACTGACTCCTCCGTGTTGCTTTGCTATGGTGCTGTGAAGATGGTGGACCTTCACTATGCCGGTGTTTACTGTCCTGTCTGTGTCAGGCACAGCCTCGGATCCGGTATCCGTCTTAAGCGCCTCCCCGGGGTCAAGTTTTTTGGGGTAACGCTTTATCCCGGGTATGTTCCTCTGTCTCCTCTCCTCAGACCTCTCAGGACCTCCACTTCTACTTGGCTCTGCTCCTGCTCCAGACTCAAACTAAACTAACTGTCACTCCTGCTCTGTGGTAAACAACTTAGCTCCTCCCACTAGTGCAGGTGCCACATAAACTCCTCCTACTTTCTAGTGTAGTGTTGTGTGGGGATTAAACCTGTGTTGATGTTTCTGTGGCACTTTAACCCTTGGGGTGCCACATTTCTTGTTGAAAGGTGGTTGTTTTTCAGACTTCCTTACCTTGGCCATGTCCCTGAGTATGGCACACTTTGTGCTTTTTTATACTCCAGTAACGTTGCAGGCAGGGGCGGAACTACCGTGGTGCAGCTGGTGCAGCTGCACCAGGGCCCCGACCAGCTAGGGGGCCCCTGGAGCTCCAGCGGCAGTTCCGTTTCCCTGACTGGCCCTGCGCGAGATCCCCGGGGGCCCCGACACTTTGGGGCCAAACCCACTAAGCCCCGCCCCCCCGGGCACTGTAGGGGGGCCCGGACGCAAAGGGGGGGCCCACTGGTCCCCTGAGCGTCCCCACATGTACTAGGGGGCATGGGCGTACCCAGCGTGGGGCAGGGGGGGGGGCAGGTTTTCCCCCCAAGAGGCTGCCCCGGATGAGCGTGGCACTGTGCGCACCCGCCCTGGCACCTACTGTAGTACTGTGAGGCTTTTTTTGTGCCAGAACGGCCGCCGCCGCCACCCCCCCCCACCCTCTTTGGGAGTGAAAGCACTGTCTCCCGGCCGAGTGCAGTGCTGAGTGAGGGGTCAGACTCAGTGCTGCTGAGGGCGGACTCCAGAGGAGCGGGCGGGAGCCGGCCGCACAGTGTCAGCGGTGAACGGACGGCAGAGGAGAAGGAGACGAAGAGATGACAGCAGAAGAGAGCAGGTGGTGAGTGGCCCCAAGGAAAGAAAGTGCAGTGTGCTGTGCAGAGTGACAGTTTGTGCAATGTGTGTGTGTGTGTGCAATGTGTGTGTGTGTGTGCAATGTGTGTGTGTGTGTGCAATGTGTGTGTGTGTGTGTGTGTGTGTGCAATGTGTGTGTGCAATGTGTGTGTGTGTGCAATGTGTGTGTGTGTGTGTGTGTGTGTGTGCGCAATGTGTGTGTGTGTGCAATGTGTGTGTGCGCGCAATGTGTGTGTGTGCGCAATGTGTGTGTGTGTGTGTGTGCAATGCTACACAGTGCACGCTGCAGTGCCGGCCCCGGGAGCAGAAGAGCCTGTGCAGCTGCCCTGTGGACTGTGGGGGGCTGGAGGCAGAGACAGAGAAGCCGGAGGATCACAGTGAGTGTAAAATAAATGTAATGTAAATAAAGATAAAGTTGGCTGCACTGTGCTTGTGATGGAGGCCTCCAGCCTCCGTCCTCCTGTGCTCACCCCTCCAGCCTCTGTCCTCCTGCCCTCACCCCTCCAGCCTCCGTCCTCCTGCCCTCACCCCTCCAGCCCCTGTCCTCCTGCCCTCACCCCTCCAGCCTCCGTCATCCTGCCCTCACCCCTCCAGCCTTTGTCCTCCTGCCCTCACCCCTCCAGCCTTTGTCCTCCTGCCCTCACCCCTCCAGCCTCTGTCCTCCTGCCCTCACCCCTCCAGCCTCTGTCCTCCTGCGCTCACCCCTCCAGCCTCTGTCCTCCTGCGCTCACCCCTCCAGCCTCTGTCCTCCTGCGCTCACCCCTCCAGCCTCTGTCCTCCTGCGCTCACCCCTCCAGCCTCTGTCCTCCTGCGCTCACCCCCTCCAGCCTCTGTCCTCCTGCGCTCACCCCTCCAGCCTCTGTCCTCCTGCGCTCACCCCTCCAGCCTCTGTCCTCCTGCCCTCACCCCACCAGCCTCTGTCCTCCTGCCCTCACCCCACCAGCCTCTGTCCTCCTGCCCTCACCCCACCAGCCTCCGTCCTCCTGCCCTCACCCCACCAGCCTCCGTCCTCCTGCGCTCACCCCCAGCCTTCATCCTGGTCTAACCGCCTGCCCACCATATACTGTGCTGCTAACCACTGAGCCATCATACTTTGCTAACCACAGAGACATCGCGCAGTGCTAACCACTGAGCCACCGTACAGTGCTAACCACTGAGCCACTATACAGTGCTAACCACTGATCCACCGTATACAGTGCTAACCACTGAGCCATCGTATACACTGCTAACCACTGAGCCGAGCCACCGTATACAGTGCTAACCACTGAGCCACCATATACAGTGCTAACCACTGAGCCGAGCCACCATATACAGTGCTAACCACTGAGCCACCATATACAGTGCTAACCACTGAGCCACCATACAGTGCTAACCACTGAGTCACCATACAGTGCTAACCACTGAGCCACCATATACAGTGCTAACCACTGAGCCACCGTATACAGTGCTAACCACTGAGCCACCGTATACAGTGCTAACCACTGAGCCACCATATACAGTGCTAACCACTGAGCCACCATATACAGTGCTAACCACTGAGCCACCATATACAGTGCTAATCACTGAGCCACCATATACAGTGCTAACCACTGAGCCACCGTATACACTGCTAACCACTGAGCCACCATATACAGTGCTACCCACTGAGCCACCATATACAGTGCTAACCACTGAGCCACCATATACAGTGCTAACCACTGAGCCACCGTATACTGTGCTAACCACTGAGCCACCGTACAGTGCTAACCACTGAGCCACCATACAGTGCTAACCACTGAGTCACCATACAGTGCTAACCACTGAGCCACCATACAGTGCTAACCACTGAGTCACCATACAGTGCTAACCACTGAGCCACCATATACAGTGCTAACCACTGAGCCACCGTATACAGTGCTAACCACTGAGCCACCGTATACAGTGCTAACCACTGAGCCACCATATACAGTGCTAACCACTGAGCCACCATATACAGTGCTAACCACTGAGCCACCATATACAGTGCTAATCACTGAGCCACCATATACAGTGCTAACCACTGAGCCACCGTATACACTGCTAACCACTGAGCCACCATATACAGTGCTACCCACTGAGCCACCATATACAGTGCTAACCACTGAGCCACCGTATACAGTGCTAACCACTGAGCCACCGTATACAGTGCTAACCACTGAGCCACCATATACAGTGCTAACCACTGAGCCACCATATACAGTGCTAACCACTGAGCCACCATATACAGTGCTAATCACTGAGCCACCATATACAGTGCTAACCACTGAGCCACCGTATACACTGCTAACCACTGAGCCACCATATACAGTGCTACCCACTGAGCCACCATATACAGTGCTAACCACTGAGCCACCGTATACAGTGCTACCCACTGAGCCACCATATACAGTGCTAACCACTGAGCCACCGTATACAGTGCTAACCACTGAGCCACCATATACAGTGCTAACCACTGAGCCACCATATACAGTGCTAACCACTGAGCCACCGTATACTGTGCTAACCACTGAGCCACCGTACTGCGAGTGTATGCCCCTGCGAGTGTATGCCCCTGTGCGTGTATGCCTCCCTCCTGAAAATAAGACAGGGTGCAACGTTCAGAGCAAATATATTAAATATATTAATCTCGCCCGGCCCCTGACAGCAGCCCACCCATGTCATATACAGCCCCCGGCCCCCATAGGGCTCCCCAGTGGAGCAATAAGTCTGATGGGCACAGGTGCGCAATGTAGGCCCCCCACCTTCCGCGTGCACGTTGGTCAGATGTATGGGCCCCGTGTAACATTCTAAATCCTATACTCACAAATTGACCCCTCTCCCCCTTCATTATGTATTAATGTCCCTTATCCTGCTGTATATGGTCCTCCTCCTGGAATATGGCCTTTATCGTGGTATATATGTCCCCCATCATGGTTTATATGGTCCTCCTCCTCAGCCACCATAGTCCTCCAATTATTATAATGCATACCCATATTCCTTCATACATTACAATGTATTCCCATAGTCCTCTATGTATTATAATTCACCCCATAGTCCCCCATTCATAAGGTACCCCCATAGTCATCCAATTATCATAATGCAACCCCACTATCTAGTAACCCCTCTATATAGTATAATGTAGCCTCATATGCCTCCATACATTATAATGCACCTCCATACAGTATAATGCACTCCTATAGTTCTCCATATAGTATAATTCACCCCCATAATTCTCCATATAGTATAATTCACCCATAGTCCTCTATACAGTATAATGCACCATCAATAGTCCCCCATGTAGTATAATGCACCCCCATAGCCCTCCACACATTGCACTCATCAGATTTTCACCCCAGTGTGTCCGTACCCTAATACTAAAATCCATATAGTAATCCTACTGGTGTGGGGAGGGTTTATGGGTCAGTTAGTACACTCCATACTTCATGGTATGAGGGGTTTATGGCTCAGTTTGTACACTCCATACTTCTTGTTATTAACCAGTTAATGCTCTCTTATCCACCGCACTGCAGTGTCAAAAAAGGACGACAGCGAGACAGACAGCAACATGGCATCAGAGAGCCCCTGACCTCGAAATAGAAGATCCTCAGATCCCGGTATTGTGACATAATATTAAGAATAAAGGTTTTTTGCATTTATATTACATTATGAACTCCACAGCACGGCGGCGAAAATTGCTCCGGCCCTCCTTCACTCCTGCTTGTTGCCATACACTGGGGTTGTGCAGAGGTGGCAATTGCACCCCTTCTCTTTGTGTTTTAGTATAGTAGTTATATTTTTGTATATAGGGGCAGACAGTGTATGCTATGTATACTTCCAGATTATCAACAACCAAAGTGGCGGCAAATTTTCGACCGCCCCGGGCGCCACAAACAGTTGTTACGCCGCTGGCTGTGCTGCACACCCGCGGCACTATTCTGGCACTGAGATCCAGGAGGGGGGCCCCAAAAAATTTCTTGCACCAGGGCCCACTACAGTCTGGGTCCGCCCCTGGTTGCAGGTCTGAAATATTGCAAAACTGGTGGCAAATGGCAAATTGGCACCTTCACACTTGATTTTCCTCAATTCATGGGCAGTTATTTTGCGCCTTTTTTGCCCAACACGCTTCTTGCGACCCTGTTGGCTATTTGCCATGAAACGCTTGATTGTTCGGTGATCACACTTCAAACGTTTGGTAATTTCAAGACTGCTGCATCCCTCTGCAAGACATCTCACAATTTTGGACTTTTAGGAGCCCGTCAAATCTCTCTTCTGACCCATTTTGCCTAAGGAAGGGCATTTACCTAATAATTAAGCACACCTTACATAGGGTGTTGATATCAATACACCACACCCCTCCTCATTGCAGAGATGCACATCACCTGATTTACTTAATTGGTAGTTGGCTCTCAAGCCTATACAGCTTGGAGTACGACAACATGTATAAAAAGTATCATGTAATCAAAATACTTATTTGCCTAATAATTGTGTACACTGGGTTCACACACCAGCACACTACAATGGTTGGTGTAATGAGTGGTGCACTGGGTGCGGCCTCACTCCTCCCCTGTGAAACTAGGGGCCGGCATGGCTCAGCCTGACACTCCCCTTGGCTAATAGTTGTCTGTCTTCTGGTATATCAGGCCGCCTCCACTGCTGGGAGGTGCCCGATTACTGTGTTAGATGCCTTGTGGTTCTGGCTGCTAGTCAGGTCCACCTTGTGCTCTTTCTCGTGGGTACTTCTTCAAGTCCTCTGTACTCTGGTCTCTGCTGCCTCAGACCGTCCTCTGCCATAACTCGGTTAGGCTAACCCTATGAGCCGCCCCCCTTGTACCAGCAGATGTGGTATTTAAACTCCCTGGGCTTGTCCAGTTCACCCAAGGGAGTTCGATACCACTGCCCAGTGGATCCACTCTAGAGCGCCTCCCTCCGGAAGCGTTACACAAAGCTCATCTGTGCTCCTAACAAGAGGGCTTGTCACAATGCGGTGACCTGGACATTCTCTTATAAAAAGAATATGTCAATGTATTCCATAAAAATGTTGTTCAAATAACGTTAGCAACTATAATAGTGCCCCAACTACAGTAGAAAACAATAGTAACAGTAATAGTAACAGTAGTAAACAATAAGCGAAAAACAATTGATTTGGAGACAAATAAAAATACATTTTAATAAACACCAAAAAATGTATGGATTACTTGAAAAATAACCTCAGTAGTGATTAGCGAGTACGACCATGCTCGGGTGCTTGGAAAGGTACCTTCACACGCGGCAATATTGCTAGGCAATTTCACTGGCAATTTGCTGGTTGCAGTGAAATCATGGACACATAGTTCCATTTGTACACAGCAGCAAAATAGAACAATGTGTCCATGATTTCACTGCAACCAGCAAATTGACAGTGAAGTACCTTGATGGTACCTTCACACGATGCAATCTCGCCTGGGAATCGTGAAGGCGATATGTCGCCCCAGAGCAATCGCCGTGAAATTGCCTCACAGTCGCGGCGTGTGATTGGGGAATTACGAGGAGATAAATCGCCTCTCGCCTGTCGCCTGATTCCTGAGCACTGCTGTGAAATCAGCCTTAATCATGAAGGTGATATTTCCATGTTGTGGCGTGTGATAGGGCGATAGTGATGGAATCAGCGTCGCCTATGATTTCCAGTAGGCGTGCCACAGCGTGCTGTAGTCCACACCTCGTGACAAACAGCTCGAGTCCTTCTCCAGCCCCACGTCACAGGCGACTGCTCCTTGGCTCTTAATGCTGCTTTGCCTTTGGGCACTTTAGTGTGGATGGGGGACTTGGAATCCCCACCCTCTGGTATTGGCAGGATGTTAGACTCCAGTGTCAGTTTCGTGGCGCTTACTCCTCTGGAGTGAGCTAAACACCGCTCTGCTCCCCAGACTTTCCTCGGCTTCCTCAGACTCTTGCCTATGGGTCACTGAATCTAAATCTAGCTCTCCTGGGACGAGCTTAGCACTGTTCCAGTGCACAGGGTGTCATCCTCAGTCATCAGTACTGTTCTGTACTGAACTGACTAACCCTGCCCCAGACCAAAATTTATAGGGGAGCTCACCCTGAACCCGGGTTCAGGTCTCCCCTTCAGGCCTGGAGGCAGAAAGGCGTTGTGTGCTTTTGGTTTTGCCTGGTGTAGATACCCTCTGTTGATCTCAGGTATGACACTACCCCCGGGGGAGATCATGACATTGTGGTATCTGGAATTTGGGGTGCCACAGAAACATCTCATCTGAAAGCAGCATATTGAGGGCAAAGAGACTCTGAATCCAATTATGTTTAACTTAGATTACTGGGTGCAACAGTTTTGATGCAATCAAAGCATTTAGTTTTAGCCATGCAGCAGAGCTGCCCCTGTCCACACCAGACTCTTGAATAGAGATTGTACGAAAGTGAGGTATTAATCAGAGTAGGGGGTGAGCAAAGTAGTCCAGTAATGATAATCAAAAGGTGATAAATAGTGATGAGGGAGTACTAAAATGCTCGGGTGCTCGAAGCTCGGGCCGAGCATCCCGAGATACTCGTGTACTCGGCCCGAGTACCGAGCCCAATGTTATCCTATGGGAGACCCGAGTATTTTTATGAAATGACTGCCGGCAGCATGTAGAAACCCTAAAAATGTCACAAAAGTCTCAGAAGCGTGCTCAAATGACATGGCAACACCATGGGGAAGACCCCTGGAAGCATTTCTCACTCAAAAGTCACAGCTGTGAACAATGTTGTCCGAGTTTCACACCAATTTTACGGAGTCACCAGAAAACCTTCCAAAATGACACCAAAATGAATATTTAGGGTGGAAATGTTAAGGGCACATACCCAATAGTGAGATACAGCTGGTGTATGTTACTTTTTGTGATTACATGAAAGATTTTACGTGAAAACATTGTGCGGCACTCCGATGACCCTGAGAAGAGACGTACATGAAGCCCTGTCTTGACATAATGTGCCCATTTTGAGGAACTGGGTCTATTGTAGTATTTTCCTTTGCCAGGGCAGTCCAAAATTGGGAAGTTCACCAATGCCCCTGGATAGAGACGTGCATGAGGGCCTGTAAACCTGAAGTGGGTGTATTGTAGTATAGCCCTTTGGCAGGGCAGCCAAAAATTGGGAGGCTCCACATTGTCCCAGGATAGAGACGTGCAGGAGGGCCTGTAAACCTGAAGTGGGTGTATTGTAGTATAGCCCTTTGGCAGGGCAGCCAAAAATTGGGAGGCTCCACATTGTCCCAGGTTAGAGACGTGCAGGAGGGCCTGTAAACCTGAAGTGGGTGTATTGTAGTATAGCCCTTTGGCAGGGCAGCCAAAAATTGGGAGGCTCCACATTGTCCCTGGATAGAGACGTGCAGGAGGGCCTCAAAACATTTTTCCCATTGAAAAGGAGCGGGTATCCTGTCGTTGTAATGCCCATTCTAAAAGAATGGGTGTAAATATTTACCACTGGGGGTATACCTGAAACAACAGCCTAACTATTGTAACGGTCATCATGGTGGCACATGAGGAGAAGGAGGAGCAGTCCAGCGATTACCCAAGGAAGAGGAAGACGACATGGTGGATGATCCAGTAGCTGACCCAACCTGGCAGGAGGATATGCAGAGCGAGGACAGCAGTGCACAGGGGAAGGGAGGCGTAGCATCCCAACAGGCAGTACGAAGCAGGGTCGTGTCCACAGGCAGAAGGCAGGCAATCGTTCCCCGGAACAACAACACGACACAAGGTGCCTGTACAAATGTTAGGTCTTCCCGAGTCTGGCAGTTTTTTAAGTTGGCTCCAGATAACTCTAAAAAGGCTATTTGCAACACCTGCCATGCCAGCAGCAGCAGGGGTACGAAAACTAGCAGCCTGACCACCACCAGCATGATCAGGCACATGTCAGCCAAGCACCCGACTTTGTGGGAAGTACAACAGAGTCGAGGAGAGGTGCTTGCTGATGTCACTGCTACGTCTTCGCGTGTTGTGCGTGCGAGCCAATCCCCTGTACATGCAGGCCGCGAACAAGCCTCCGGACCTGCACCTGAAGTTGCCCACGCACAAATAACCCCACCATCAAGCACGTCCTTGTCCCAGCGCAGCGTTCAATTATCCATTCAGCAAACCTTTGAACGCAGGTGCAAATACGCTGCCAACGCCCCACATGCCACAGTCCTGAATTATCACATTTCGCGACTCATAGCGCTAGAAATGTTGCCTTTCCGGCTGGTGGAGACGGAAGCATTCCGCGACCTGATGGCGGCTGCTGTCCCACGTTACTCGGTCCCCAGCCACCACTATTTCTCCAGATGTGCCGTCCCCGCATTGCATAACCACGTGTCCAACAGCATCACACGTGCCCTGAACAACGCTGTTTCAGCCAAAGTCCACCTAACCACAGACACGTGGACAAGTGCTTGTGGGCAAGGCCGCTACATCTCCTTGACAAAACACTGGGTTAATATTGTGGAGGCTGGGACACAGTCTGAGCAAGGGACGGAACACAGTCCTTCCCACAGCAAGGATAGCAGGCCCTACCTCTGTCAGGGTTTCACCGACACTCTACAGCTCCGGAATGTCATGCTCTTCAGCCTCCTCCTCCTCCTCCTGCGCATCCTCATCCACTGTACCCTCCACACCAGTCCCAAGCTGGAAGCACTGCAGCACTGCCTCTGCAAAGCGGCAACAGGCTGTGCTGAAGCTAGTCTGCATAGGTGACAAACTCCACAATGCAGAAGAGGTGTGGACAGCTCTGAAACAGCAGGCAGATCACTGGCTCACACCTCTGAACCTAAAGCCAGGAAAGGTCGTGTGTGACAATGTCCGGAACCTGGTGGCAGCTTTGAGGCGAGGCCAGCTGACGCATGTTCCATGCGTGGGCCATGTGCTCAACCTGGTGGTTCAGAGGTTTCTAAAGTCATACCCAGAGCTGTCTGAACAGCTGGTAAAAGTTCGCCGTCTGTCTGCACATTTTCGCAAGTCACCTGCTGCTTCAGCCGGCCTTGCCGGCTTTGAGCGCCGTTTGCGTCTTCCGGCCCACAGACTGGTGTGTGATGTCCCCACGCGTTGGAATTCAACTCTGCACATGTTGGTCAGGATATGTGAGCAGAAGAGGGCAGTTGTGGACTACCTGCATCACCTAAGCCGTCGGGAAATGGGTCAAACTCCACACATAACACCTGAGGAGTGGAGATGGCTGTCCGACCTATGTACCGTCCTCCAAAACTTTGAGGACTCCACCAAGATGGTGAGTGGCGATAACGCCATTATTAGCGTCACCATATCACTACTCTGCCTTCTAAAACGGTCTCTGCTGAAAAACAAAGAGGATGCAGTGCATGCTGAGCGCGATGACTTGGAGCAAGAAACAGTAGTGGGTGTGGGTGAAAACACACAGCCCAGCCTCATCTCATCACAACGTGCAGTGGAGGACTATGACGAGGAGGAGGAGGATGACGACATGGAGCAACTCTCTGGCCAAATTGAGGATATGACATGCACACCAGTCATACTCTCGATTCTGCGTGGCTGGCCAGAGGACAGTGGAGATGAGGAGGAGGAGGAGGAGGAGGAGGACAGCATGTCCAGTCATCGTGTTGGTCTGGATACTGAAGTGATGGCTGTTAAGAGTCTTGCACACATGGCTGACTTTATGGTAAGCTGCCTGTCTCGTGACCCTCGCGTTCACAACATCTTGGCCGACAATCAGTACTGGTTGGCAACACTGTTAGACCCACGCTACAAGGAGAACTTTATGTCTCTCATTCCTGAGGCGGAGAGGTCAGCCAAAATGCAGCATTTGCAGAAGGCCATAGTCACGGAAGTAGGCAAATCATTCCCCTCACAAAACGCTAGCGGCATAGGTCAGGAATCGGTGGACAACCAAGGCGTACGGCCGAGAGGGGCACAAGTCCAATCCGCCAGAGGTAGGGGAACAGTCTTTACGATGTGGGACAGTTTTCTCAGCCCCTCACGTACCACAGCCCCTGAGATGCGGGGTAGTGCCACAAGAAATGCTAAGTTTGGCCAGATGCTGAAGGAGTACCTTGCAGATCAAACAACTGTACTGCTAAATTCCTCTGTGCCTTACAATTATTGTGTCTCCAAGCTGGGCACGTGGCATGAATTGGCTCTCTACGCCTTGGAAGTCCTGGCCTGCCCTGCCGCTAGCATTTTGTCAGAGCGTGTTTTCAGAGCCGCAGGTGGAATCATTACTGATAAACGCACCCGCCTGTCAACTGAAAATGCTGACAGGCTGACTCTGATCAAGATGAACAAGGGTTGGATTGGGCCAGACTTCACCCACACCACAACAATGACAACTGAATTTAAATTTTGTTATGGGAATTTGCCATGTACCTCCACTCACCCATGGGTACACACTTCTGGACTTCCGAGTGTCCAAGTGTGGGATCAGTAATGTCCGTGGACGTGTACTCGGCCTGGTGGTAGGAAGGAGGATCAGGTTGGGAAATGTGCGGTGCAGTATCACGGCTACTGACACTTGACCGTGTGGAAGACAGGGTGTTTGTGGAGGTGCCAATCTGACTTGAAGCATTATCCGCTATCCAAGTAACAACCTGTTGACACTGGTGTTGGTTCAAAAGCGGTGTACTGCAGTGGGCCCCAAGAATTTGGGACAGGACGTGTGAGCGAGTAGATGTGCCCCTTTCTTGTTACGAAATTAGTGCTTGCACACGACCTCGGCCTCTGCCTGCACCACCATCACACCATCACGTTCACTTCCTTGTTCCTTGCCAATGCCCTTGCGCATTTTGCTTGTATACAGCGACAACAGTCTGGTGACTGTAATGGTCACAGAAGAGTAGGATTTTAGTCCCTAACCTGTATCAAGGTAGTAAGTACACCAGTCTGGTGAATGTAATGGTCACAGAAGAGTAGGATTTTAGTCCCTAACCTGTATCAAGGTAGTAAGTACACCAGTCTGGTGACTGTAATAGTCAAAGAAGAGTAGGATTTTAGTCCCTAACCTCTATCAAGGTAGTAAGTACACCAGTCTGGTGACTGTAATGGTCACAGGAGATTAGGATTTTAGTCCCTAACCTGTATTAAGGTAGTAAGTACACCAGTCTGGTGACTGTAATGGTCACAGGAGAGTAGGATTTTAGTCCCTAACCTGTATCAAGGTAGTAAGTACACCAGTCTGGTGACTGTAATGGTCACAGGAGATTAGGATTTTAGTCCCTAACCTGTATTAAGGTAGTAAGTACACCAGTCTGGTGACTGTAATGGTCACAGAAGAGTAGGATTTTAGTCCCTAACCTGTATTAAGGTAGTAAGTACACCAGTCTGGTGACTGTAATGGTCACAGGAGAGTAGGATTTTAGTCCCTAACCTGTATTAAGGTAGTAAGTACACCAGTCTGGTGACTGTAATGGTCACAGAAAAGCTTGGATTCTGATCTGTATCACCCTGCCTATATCCTCCTTGATTAGTCCTGAGAAGGACTGTTGTGGTCAGCTCAGCAGCAGTTTGCAGCCCTGCTCCGGATCTACCTATGAGGGCTGCAAATCTGTCCCTAAGCAGCAGCAGACACTCTCCCTACGCTCACTGTCTGGATGCCTGTGTGCAGAGCACAGCGCGGCCGGGTCTTATAAAGGCTCGGTCACGCTGTGCAGGCCGGCCAATCACTGCAATGCCACAACTAACAGGGCTGTGGAATTGCAGTGGTCTGCCAGCCAATCCCTGCATGTGGGCTGGCTCTCAAAAGAGCGCCAACATGCAGAGATGACGACCACGAGCACAGCACGAGTATCGCGAGATTACTCGGTGCTCGCCGAGTAGCCCGAGTACAGTGATACTCGTGCGAGTATGCTCGCTCATCATTAGTGATAAAGCCTTTATTTTCTGTAAACAATAGCACACAGGTTAATAAGAAAGGCTTGTGTTGACTTTTGTTTTCTAACCCCCACAGCATGCTGTCCTCAACTTACATAACAAAAACCTGCTAAGAGATTCCTTTAAAGACCCCATAAAATGTTGTAGGTACCCTATTAGAGCCCCATGATATGACCATGTGCAAGAAGAACATGTGTAAAATTTGTACTAATGAGGTGTGTCTCACTGCAATCCAGATAATTCTATATTGTTTGAAAGTTGCTGTAGTTGGAGGTTAATTATCCCTTTCTTTATTTTTTATTAGAAATTTTATAATTAACATACTGAAAATCTGAAATCATCAAAATTAAAAACAGGACCAAAAGCAAAAATGGTAAAAAATTATCAGAATTGTAAAAAAGTGTCATGGTTAATGCGCCTGGGGGGTTAAAGGTTACATATTATTTAGTATTTTAATGAGCATAGATGGATGGCACATAAGTTATAATCAAGGCAGAGGATTTTGCATTTGGTCTGTGTAGTCATTTGCATACACTGATTCTGGCTGAAGGCAGGAGAGATGATATCTTCATAGTTAATGATTTTACAAAGCAGCACATTAAAAGAACTGACTATAAAACAGAAGCCTGTCGCAGTGCTGGAGTTTAACCTCAGCAATGCAGTTTTTGTTCTACAATTTAACTTCATGGGATAGGTTTATATTCGAGTTATGTCAAGTGTTGACAAGATGATCTTCTTAAGATGGCAACTATTTACATATACATATTTACAGTGCAGATGTCACACTTGTTATATAGTTTTAAGCATATACAATGCCGTGAAAAAGTAGGTATTCATACCCTATGAGCTTCTCCACCTGACATTTTATGTGCTATACCAACACTAAGTATCAAATATTTGTTAAGTACGATATAAAGGAAATGGTACATAGTCTTCTAAATATTTCACAACTATAAATCTGAAAAATTATGATCTGCATTTGTATTCAGCACCTCTGAGTTAATACTTTGCAGGACCACATTACGCTACAATTACTACTGATAGTAAGGGGTATGTGTCTACCATCTTTGTACATTTATAATGATATTTCTGCTTATTCTTCCTTGCAAAATATCTAGTTCAGTGAGATTGGATGGAGATGTCTGTGAACAGCAATATTCTTATCACAGATTCTAAGGCCGGCTTCACACTGTGGCAGCATCAAGTCCGGGGCTGTCCGATGTGAATCGGACAGTCTGGACCTGATCTTGACACAGAACCGGAGGACCAAGTATGCCCTCCAGTCCGGTGTGCTGCCGGATTGCTGCATCTGGAGCGATCCCTGCTGAAATTATAGGACCGTGGCTCGCTGGGAGCCAGCCGCAGACCTGAACTGTCAGTAGGGGACTGCTGGTGGTGCTGAAGTTTAGCAGCGCTCTCGCTGCTAAACTCCAGCTCCCGCCGTCCGGCTCCCGGGTGCAATGCTTTATTGGCTTCGTTGCGATCTGGCGCCATAGACCCCCATGTTAGAGGGTTCCGGTTCACACAGGACTGGGAGGATCCGGGAGGATCCAAATTGGATAGATTTTTCACCCCGGATGCAAAAATGTTGCTTGCAACATTTTTGTGTTCAGGAGAAAAATCCGAATTGTCCCGGATCCTCCCGGACAGATGGAAACTGGATGGCAGATAGCTGCCATCCGGCTCCATCCAGCCCCATAAGGCAAAATTACAGCAAAATCGGGTCCAGGGCTGTCAAGTTCAGCCCGGACAGCCCCAGACCTGATGGTGCCATGGTGTGAAGCCAGCCTAAATGGGATTTAGGTCTGAATGTGACTGGGCCATTCACACATTAATATGTTTTGATCTAAATCATCCTTTGTAGCTCTGTCAGTATGTTTTGGGTCGTTGTCTTGCTAGAAAGTGAACCTATACCACAGTCTCAAGTCTTTTGCAGCCTCTAATAGGTTTTCGACAAGGATGCTCCTGTATATAAGTCTATCCACATTCCCATCAACTCTGACCAGCTTCTCTGTCTTGGCTGAAGAAAAGCTTACCCACAGCATGATGCTGCCTCCACCATGTTTCACAGTGGGGAAGGTGATTTCAGCATGATGTGCAGTGTTAGATTTTCACCATAAATAGCATTTTGCAATTAGCACAAAAATTTCTATTTTGGTCTAATCAGACCAGAGCACCTTCTTTCCCATTATAGCTGTGTTCTCTACATGGCTTTTTGAAAACTTCAAATAGGACATCCTATGGCTTGCTTTCAAAAATAGCATTCTACTTGCTCCTCTCCCAAAAAGGCCAGATTTGTGCAGTATATGAATAATATTTGTCCTATAGGCAGATTGTCCTACCATGGCTGTGGATCCTTGCAGCTCCACGTTTGGATGATAGATTGGACAGTGCTCCATTTGATGTTTAGAGCTTGAGATATAATTTTTATACCCTAACTCTTCTTTACTCTTTTTTCAACTTTATCTTTGACCTGTCTAGTGTGTTTCTTGGTTTTCATGATGCTGTTTGATCCCTAATCTTCTCAAACAAACCTCTGAAACCTTCACAAAACCACTGTAGTTATATTGAGAATAAACAACACACTGATAGACAATATAATTTACTAATTGGGTGACTTCTGGTGGAAATTGATTACTTAGTATTTTATTCAGAGGAATAAGAATACTGGGGGCTGAATACAAATGCACGTAACAATTTTCAGATTTATTATTTTTTTTAAATATTTAGAAAATCATGTATCAATTCCTTTAAACTTTACAAATACGTGGTATTTTTTGTGAGTGTTTTTACATAAAATCACAATAAAATATTTAAGATTGTTGGCGTAACGGGAAAAACTGTGGAAAACCTCACATGATATGAATATTTTTTTAAGGTACTGTATGGCTATTATTTACCAGCCATACATTCTTTAGCAATAAGAAATTAGAAAAGTATATATGTAACATAATTTCCTGGAAGCCTTAACAGATATGTTATATACCGTATTTATTTTTTTTCCAGTGTTTTCGGGTGTATGTATATGCCTATATTAAAACCAGCTTAAAACCTCTATTGAATGAAGAGTTCGACAGAAAAATATGACCCTAAAGATCTACAGAAAACTTCTGTATTTGGAGCTGATGACATCAATAACCTACCACTAATGTCTACTACTTATGGATTGTCAAGTAGTAAGGCTTCAGGGCACTAAGTGGCAATATCAACAGTCATGCTCCGGGCATGTTGCCCTATAGGCAGGTTCTTCCCCTGGTGGTGCTAATCCACAGCACAAGCAATAATAGATATATAAAGAAAGAGGCAGCACTCACCAGTATTGTGCAGCAGTGGTCTCTTTAATCCATTGCGTTTATGGATTCATGACAGGGTGCAGGGAGGTGACCACAGAGGGCGGATGACGATGCCGTTTTGCAAAAAATTGCTTCTACGGGTCCGTTATTATTTTCAAGTTCTCAAAAATTGCAAAGACACTCAATAATATAGGGGTTTGAGCTCCAGAATAACCAATGCATTGTTGAACACCAGTTCCCAAGCATACCAAGATGACTATCTCACAAGGTCTTTACAGATCAACTTAGATACATGTGTGTCTGTGTATTTAGTCAGTGTTTTGTTCAGTTGTTGTTTGCTTTGGAGTTTGCTATCATACGGTTCTTTCAGCTGCAATCATTTATGGAAACTCCTTTAATTTGTACAGCTTGTTTCTTCTTTTACTCAGACCTGCTTATTAACACATCGTTTGCTGTAAGCATTACACACTGTCATCTAGAGTCTATCCTCATTAGGCTGCACTCATCTCTGCAAACGTCTGTGGTTTCTAAAACCTGCACACTGTGTATATCTTGGTTCAGAACTGCTGTTTAACCCTTTATCTGCTGTACTATGTTTATCTGGATTTGATGCTTCCAATATGACCTTCTCCAATTGTTTGCTTTTTCTTCCGCATAGCATGTTGGCAGGGTCCTCACTGTTACATGTGCCATTTATAAATACCAGCCCACTGTTGCCTTTGCACCCTGGTCCATGTGTTCACCTAGGCTTATGGCTTAGTGAATCCTGTTCACCAGGTAAGCCATGATAGCAGCATTGTGCTTGCAGTCATTGTTTTGCTTTAGAAATATTTATCTTCATAATTACAGAGAATATATCATGATGTAGTAAAATGTGTATTTACTTCAAGATGCATTCACCCAAAAGCAAATTATGAACACCAGATGTTGAATATCCTTAAACCTACATTGAGCTTCAACCATGCTTCACTGATGGTTGAAGATGTGGATCTCAGTGTGTTCCATTGTTGACATCTGTTCCTGCCAAAGATCTAAAGTTTAAACTATTTTCAACACCTTGCCTATCCTGTTTCAATGCTCATTGCTTCAATTCTTGATAGGTAGACATTCTTTAAATCCAATGGAGCCACATGTATTATGCAGTTAATAAAAAAAACTTTGACTTTGGACGTTTTTGCATTGTTTGCAACTTTTCTCTATGCTTGCCAAAATTAGAAGGAAATATTACTCTGTAGTAGTGGCTTTTCTTTAATTTCCCCATAAAGGATGACCAAGAAACATTAGAAAGTATTTTAAATCTTTGTACGTAGTTTTGCATAATTGTATATTAGTTTACATTTAGAAATGATTACCAAAGTATGAAAGTTGAATCTCATACTGTTTTTTATGTTATCCAAACAGAGGGAAATGAGGAGGGGAACAGCTTACCGGATCTTGTAACACCTCCTCCAGATGGAGACAATCCACACGGAGTTGACCAGGTCCCGGCTTCAAGAAAAGGAACACATCAAAAAATGTGTCCAACGATAACTTCTCCATAAGTTATAACTCCATTTTATTGAACAATGTTGCCAGTGAAAATTGCAATACAAACAATTTAAAGGGTTATCCAGGATATACATATGAAAAAAAAGTGTCTACCTTTAACCTTTTTCCAGTGTTGCTCTGGTCATTCTGTAGAGATTTGTGACCTGACACCAGCTACAGTGTTTCATGGACTACACCGGAGGTCACAACTTGATACATCTCTACAGATCCTTGTTCTGGCCTCATTATGGCCCTCATAGACTTGTACTGAGCTATTGTGATATAACTTCAGACTTCTGGACAATCAGAATTTAGAGGCACAAGATGACCAGAGCAGCATCGGTAACAAGTAAAGACGGCAGAAGGTGAGTTTATGACTGAAAGCAGGATACTTACATTTAAAGCACCACTACAGCTCTGAAAATGAAAGCCCCACTGGAGTGGTGCTTTGAACTAGAGAGTTACTGTATATAATATAAAAAAGTTAATATATAAAATGTATAGTTTATTTATTTTATGTAAGCCTCAATTTTTCAAGCTTATTTTTCATTTTGTTAGAATGTTACACAAGTTAAAAGTTTCTTTTTATGGACCTATTTAAATTTGAAGTGATATTGAGTGGCCTATATATTGGATAACCCCCCCAAAATGAAGCCATTTTAAAAGTTGGCCCTTAAGAACCCTGATCTAGATGCTGATATCACTGTTGACAACAGCATCTGGGGGGGCTACAATGGCCACAATCATGGTTAGCAAAGAATGTGGCCAATGCAGCAGAGTGTCAGCCATAGTATAAAATTGAAACACATAGCATTTTTCCCTTCTAGGAGTGCTATCTATTTATTTACTAGCACCGTGAAAAAAGGCAGCACAAAGGAATAAGACCCTTAAATGATTGCCTTAAAAAAAGCGTATTGGAGATTGTTACAGGGTTAATGATAGAAAATATTATATAGGTATAATACTGTACTGTAGTAAAATACATAATTACTGAGACACTTTATGACTTTTATCTATGACAGATGGTCAATATTAATTTAAAGAATTCACAAACAGAAAATGTATGTATATTGGTTAAGTTCACAAGATATGTTGAGTCCGAATGACATCGTTATGTGTTATTCGTGTATTTCACACAAAGGAATAAATACTTAGAAAGAAATTATGTAGGTACTGCACATATGGCACTTTTTTTATTACAAACGTAAAGGTTAATGGGGTTTAAACAAGTTTTATTATCACGTATCCACTAGATAGCTGGCAAATGTTATCTCTGTGTAGGCTCAACCACTGATACCCTCAACAATTGACATAACAAAGGTCCCATATTTCATGCCTTTTCCCCCTTGCTGTAAGACCACATCCAAAAATTGAATATATGTACCCTGATGTTTCATGCAAAGCCTACAGTGACAAAGATAGTTGATGCTGCTCCAAAGCGTCTATGTTTCGAGTATTTCAATCGGGAACTATAGGTTCAGATAAGACTAGTCCAGTGCTGCCCTTGGCCGGTTCATCCTCGCTTAGCTACAGGTGAATGACAGGTCTGTACTGTGAGTGTACATATGTGGAGAGACCTGTCAATCTACTCGAGTAGGGGATCTTAATAATCTGGAACATTCCAAAGAAGATTTTACCAAGCTGCAATCGTATAGTCACACATTGGTTTTAGGCAGTTTGACCTCGCTGACAGGCTCCTTTTAATTTTGCTATTCAGACAAGTTAAAGGGTATGATTGAATTTAAAGTAAAATAAAGTTAGTTTATGTCTGCCTTTCTCATGCCTGACTGTATTCAAGACATAACCTCCACATACTCTTGATACAGAAGCTCAGAACCAAGGGAGGGGGGATCTCCATGATAGCCACAAAATGTGTCATTCGTGACACTTTAGCCTGGTGAGCATTAGTTTCAAAGCTTGGACAGATGATCCTGTGTGGACATTTCCTATTTACTATATAGAGGGAGCGAGCGGGTTGGAAGAAACATGGTATTTCATATGCAAGGTACTTGAGCCCAATTAGCCCAACTGTCCAGTTGCAGACCTATTATTTTAATATTACTATCTAGGCTGGTCTGAAAACTTCAACCATGGATCAGGTGTATAAAAGGTGGGTCATAGAATGGTAAGGTGTTTACATGTGGAGATTGGCTTGAGCTGCATGTGATCCATAATACATTTCTTCTATTCTCAACAGAAGAAGAAATTTAGATGGAAAGTTTCTGTATTTCGGTTGTGTTTTTATTTTTATTCTATAACTGCTTTGCTTATTTGTGTCACTTTATTTTTCTTTCTATACCTTTTCATGTAAGCACTACAATTTTTATATAAAAAAGTTTAATAAGTTTGGATCTTGTATGTTCTAAAGAATCCATAGCTTTACAGAGAGATTGCGTGCTTTTAATTGTTGGCGGCGTATATAGTTTGGGGACTCATTACCCCATTTGTCTGATGAGTGGTGGCAGCTTGTTGTGGATTTAAGGTCACTTTATAGCCTATAACAAAGGTTCAGTGCAAGATTAAGTGAGAGGAGATAAATTACTCATGCAGGCACACCCCTTGTCATGTGCTGAAAGGATGCACGTGACCAAAGGTATTCCCCTTTTGGGAAATTATGACAAATAAACAGGTTATGTCATGGATATCTAAAAGTTGACAGCCCTTATGTGAAGAACTGTTTTTTTGCACCAGACCAAGAATGCGTAAGAAGTGTGCATACCTCTCTTTATTCACTTTTACCGGAGTTACAAGCAGTCACAGTTTTACTGAATTTACTAGTTTAAAGGAACTTCCCACTATGTGCATTTGACGCACCCCAGGGTATGGGAACTCGTGTATCTGGGCCCTCTGCTGCTGTTGGGATGTCACTGGTAGCCGGCCCAGACCCATGGCCCTGGTGGTCAACTTTAAAAAGGGAGGTAGTTGAAAAGGGAATAAAGTTCAAGTTCACGTAACGCCACCTGTGGTATCTGGTGACTCCACCAGCGCTGTGTGGGGCATCCAGGGATGATAGATGGGCAGCTAGGTGTTGAAGCTCCCCACAGTTTGAGCTGGATCCCTGGGGGGGGTTTGGTAATGATGATGAGGGATGGAGCAGGAATTCAGCCGGGCTGTTTAATAACAGGACAGTCTCTGTGGATGGCAGGGGTGCAGGGAAGGAACCGACACACACACCACTGGTTGTTTCTTTACCTTTTACTGGTGGAATTGCAGGTCAACGTCCAGGGCACTGCCGGGTGTTCAGGAAGCACTTCTGGATCTCCACAGTGAGTGGGTATAAGGCCTCCTTGTCTCTTTTCCCGTGTGTGTGAAGCCCCTGCCCCATGTGAAACTTGGGTGGACTCCTCTGCTCTCCTATAACCTGTGCTGTCGCTGGGAACCCTCGACGGACTACCGCTATTCCTCTCTCCGCGGTACTTAGCTCCCTTGTTGGTGACTGCACAGATGCCCAGGAGACTGAAGTCTCCACGGTAGACCGGTATTCTCTACTGGGCCAGGTGCTCTTCAGTAGACTCAGACTCCCGTGTCCGGGGTGCTGTTTGGAGTGAACCTAATGATGGCTCCTCGGTCCCCACTTTACTCTCTCTTCTCTCGTCGCCTTCTGACCCCACTCTTGGGCCCTGCAGGACTACTTTGAAGGCTGTTCAGGGTCACTGTCTCGGGTCTAGTGCGGCACCGACCACCAGGACGTCTTCACAGCTCTTGTAGCGTCTGCACACTCTAACTAACTCCACACCCAGCACCAGTATTTATAGGGGATGTTGCCTAAGGGCAGCAAGTTGGGCTCCCCCTACTGTGCTGGGGTGGAAGGTGTTGCTTGTGTCTGTGTACCCACTGTGGAAATCCATCCGTGCTGTAGGTAAGTCTGTGGTTACCTGTATGAGCAGGGCACCAAACATTTATGGGTATATTTACAGGATTTCATAAATCTCACATGGAGACTCATACTCTTTTGGAGAACTTATTTCATTAGGACCTATAGAGATGACAAAAATAAAAACCTAAATAGTGAATGTAAAAAATCCTGAATGCTCATGCAAGAAAAGATCAGCATTAATTAAAACAGTATACACCCCCCTTCATCGCTGTACATGGCCCCCCATGCTGTCACACACTAGAAAATAATAAACAATGTAGCTTACCTCTCCAGCGCTCCCCTTCCTCTCTTACTGTTTGCCACACTTCGCATACTGAGTTCTCCTGAGTCCCGGCATCCGATCATGCGACCGGGGAACACAGTGACGTCATTGCTGTGTGCCCTGATCACATGATCAGTTGCTGGCACACAGGAGGTCTCAAGACGCGACATCTAACATGGTGGGGGGGCTATATCCAGGATGGGGCTAGCCATATGTAACATGGAGGGGGGCTATATCCAGGATGAGGGGCCATATCCAGGATGTGGGGGTAAAGTACCTGTATGGGGGCACTTTATCCCAGTGTGGGGGACCATATCCCAGGATGGGGATTATATATCATGATAGGGGGCTATATACCGTGATGTGGAGCCATATCCAGGATGGGGGGGGGGGGTAATGTACCTGGATGGGGGAGACACTATATCCTAGTATGGGGATCCATAGCCCAGGATGGGGATTATATACCATGATGGGGGCTATATGCCATGATGGGGGGGCATATCCAGGATGGGGATTATATACCAGGATGGAGTGGCCCTATCCAGGATGGGGGATATATATTACCTGGAAGGGGCCCAGGATGGGGACATTACCCCTAGGTGACAGCAGTAGATCCCCCCATAACAGTGCATTATAACTACATTTTTTGCTTTAACATCACATCAACGGAACATTAGTGACATGTGCCAAACTGTCCCAATGGTGGTTATGCCGGCCTGGGGGTATTTACACAGTCTTTTAAAGTGTTTCAGTGAAGGCATTACAATCCACACACTGACCTCTCAGTCCAGCAATCCTGAGAACAGAGAGAGATACTCCAGGCTCCCCACACATCCCTGGTCTCCTCACCACGTGTCTTCCAGGATGCGGGGGCGGACTGGCCCAGGTGGCAGGGGGGTAAGTGCCCCCCCGGGCTGGCGGTGCAGTCCACATCTACGGCCGCCCCCCTAAAGAAACGGGCCGGCGCGGCAATACCGCAGCACATGGTGTCGGAGCCCCCCCCAGTCATCAACAATTTCTGATAGCACCCCTACACCTCCCCCCGCTTCACAACTCAGGGCTGGCAGTGCAACACTGCCACCCGGGGACGGAGGCCCCAGCCAGACCCTGCCAGGATGCCAGCCACTTCCAAGCATTCCATCCCAGTTGCCTTTCTGGACAATGGCCGCTCCAAACATTGAGTGAGACCCAGTCTTCATAGGAACTGCCGGAGCTATCCAAGCTCTGCACACATGGATTCTCTACCATGTGCTTCTGGCAACATGGCTGCTGCAAACTCAGAGCAACATGTGACCAATCAGAAAGTTGGACTATATCATATCTGTTCCACATAAGCACACCTGTAGGAGGATTAAGGTTTGACAGACACTCCCCTGGCTTTTCACGCACCTGCAGTCTAGCACATATAATGCATTACCTGAACTTGTGGAACCTCAAGTCCCAGCATAATGCATTACTGAAACTTGCTGAACTACAACTCCCAGCATACACATTTGCAATGCAGTAAGCCGCTGCAGCATATTTACCCCTCCTCTGTTCGAACATGAGGTATTGAACACTTGATATACCCAATCACATTATAAACCACAATTCACACAGTTTAAACAGAGTCCATAGAACTTCGTAGGCCCGCCGACTTACAGGCAAATGTTAGTGTGTAGAGAAATCTTCATGGACCCACCAACCTATAGGCAAACTGTTACTGTAGTCCATCTTGTTGTATGGTGACCGCATTGTCCACTAATTGTAGGGATTTGCTAGCAGCTTGTTGGGGATACACTCTTGGCAGCAGAAGTAAATCAGTCCAGCTGGTTTATTAAGGCCTCATTAACCGCTAAAGCATAGTTCATATACATCAACAGAACTTATTATGAACCACTGGTCTGTTCCAAGGGCGGGTGTGCTCACATGGTATATCACACTTAGTCCATCATAGTGCCCACTGACCTCTAAGTTCATTGTGTAAGAAGCTAACTCTCTAGAAGACACAGACTCCTGTCTGACCGAGACTCTCAGTGGACTGTAGCCTCCTGAACTCAGAGAGCCATCCCAGGTTCTCTAGCTTCGGTCTTTAGCCCTATTGCCTTCCAGGGACGCAAATGCTCCCAAGCACAGAGAGACTCAGTCTCCTGACCATGTGTCTCCATGAAAATAGCATCTGCAGCCACTTCCAAACACACACAGAGACCTTGCTTGCATCACAGAGACCATGTGATCTGGAGGGAGTCGACCTATATGAGATGTGACACACCCATGGAGATGAATGTGGCCAGCCAGGTCACACCCCCAGCAGACATTTTCTCAATGCAGCAAGCCGCTGCATCACACCTTCTAAAACATGGGGCCGTCTTATGGTCCGGTGCGTCATATAGTCCGAAAAACACGGTATGAATTGTGTAAATGTGGAATATCTCCTGAAAAAATTAAGCAGGTGAAACTGTTTTTTTTTTGCATAGAGCATCTATTATATAATCACGAATGGGTTTTTTGCCCCTTTTGAGACCGCTCGCGCTGCGAGTCAATGTCGTCATGTGGATACGACCGAAGCATTGGCCGTGCAGCGGCCATTGCGAGCAGTTCTAAGGCGAGTCGCTATGCCCGCGCAGCGGGCATGGCGAGTCGCCTTAGCAGCGCGAAGCATTGGCCGCGAAGCGGCCATTGCGAGTCAGAGACTCGCTCTTCTAGAATCCCGATGCATCTGCATCGGGCACCCAGCTAGTTAAATGATAAACAACAATTAAAAACTAAAAATGTTGAGTGGGTAAAATGGAAAAATCTAAATCTTGCTGTTACACTGGTATTGGACACTTTAATATAAATTAGTATAGAAACATATTTTGACTTGCCTGTGGTAAATCACAAATGAGAAACACCTGTGATAACTTGCCGGTGGCCATGTGACCTGAATTAGTCAATGAATGGTAACTTCAGGGTTTTAAAAAGCCACATATTAGGCTCTGTTCCTTTGTCACAATAGTGAAGACAAAGGAGATGTGTGAGGATATCAGAACTGCTATTATTAGCAGGCGCATGGAGATGGCCTTATATTGAAAGAGCATAAGGACATCTCCAAAGACCTTGGTATCTTAGTTTCAACAGTGTACAATGTTATTAAGAAGTTTGTCAAGCATGGAACCACCAAGAATCTCCCTGGACATGGGAAAAAGAGGAAAATTGACGAGACGTCTTCAAAGGTTTTTGCAAATGGTGGAACAAAACACCACGTCAAACATCCAAAGACCTAAAGGCCAACCTGAGACAGTCTGGAGTCATCGTTTCAGCAAATACAATACGCCAGACACTAAACCAAGCAGAGCTTTATGGGTGAAGGGCAAGGAAGAAACCATTGCTGTAGGAAAGGCATAAAAAGGAACAATTACTTATCTACTATATAATCGTCTAATTCTGTCTGTCTGTATGTCTGTAACTCGCTTGGCCGGCCGCGACCAATCAGCGACCGGCGCAGTCCGGCCGCGAATTGATGTGGGATTTGAACCACGCATGCCACCGCTACCATCGAGAGATCAGCGGCGCTACAACAATATGACCTGGTAGGGACTACCGACGGTAACCGCGGGTCATCTCCTGCCGCACGTAGGTCAGCGATGACACAGCTGGGATGACCGGCACTAGCCGCTCATCTCCTGGCTGCTAGCAGCGGAAGTACCCCAACCGCCATATTGGAACACCCAAGTTATGGGTATTCCGATATGACGGCCGGGATTCAAATTCCCTGCCAAGCCACACAGGACAACGACCAATGACCTTAATACTACGCCCTAGAGTGACAGGGTTCCAATGACTGCCATATCATTGCTGCATCACTGGTGAGATCTGACTGTTTGACATCTCACCAGCGACCATGTAGTGACATTCCAGCGATCCCTACCAGGTCGTATCGTTGTCAGGATCGGTGGAGCATCGCCAAGTGTGACAGAATCTTACTGATCGCTCATTGCATTATTCTTAAATCTTCGTAAGTAAACAATATACATATTTTAAAATACTCGATGCGTTAGAATCAGGCCACCATCTAGTAAAATGTAACCTTTATTAAATTTGTTTAAAATAGTACTGATGAGTCCTATCCTATATAGACAACACAAGAAAGGGGAAAGGGGGAAATAAGTGACCCTGTTCTTTCCCTTGCTCACCCTGCCTGACAATGGAGTTTTGTACACGTAAAAAAAAACAGGTATCTCCGTACAGCGGTGGCTAGCCCTCCTGACCGTACACTGTGCCTATGGTGGGCCAATCATCCATCATTCACCTTACCCCCCTAATAGTATTGTCTTTGAGGAATCAACAAAAGGAAAAAAGGACAATTTGATCCTCAGAGTCCAGGCAATCCCTGGGACTCGGTGGTGATCTAATGAAAGAAAACCACCCCAGACATATCAGAAAAAATGTGTTGGAGACCAACACCATATAAATTCTCTACACTCCAACAGTGATAATGCTAGTTAGACAGGTATATAATTCAATTTGTCTATTTGTGTGACATCACAAAGCACAAAACCAACTCCCAGCCTCATTCCCAGCACAAAACAAACAATTAATATGTCACAGGACCAGTATCCTGCCCAGTCTCTGGCATAGTCCAGTCAATTTGTCCACCTATAGCCTGTTTCACAGGTCAGTGGTGAACCAGGGTGAGAGATACACTCCAACTCACATTAGAATCACAATTGCACTGGGGCCGCCATTTATTGCAAAATTTGAGAAGGGGGAATTATCATATCCTATCTCTGGCACCCCAGGGCTGGTGAACAGGCCCTGCACCAAGAAGATCACTCCTGATGAACCCATTGAACACATAAGATTGGGGAAACACGTCAAGTATGTGAACTAAGGATTAAGATGAGTACAATTGTGATTCATATGTAATTTGGAGTGTATCTATCACCTTGCTATCACTGATGTAGGGTTTAGATGGAAAAAGGTGGATTTAGGGTATATAGTTGCTGCCAGGTCCATCCATACTTCCACTATTAGGCTAGGATCATAGTTGCATTTTTCACAAGCGTTTTTGGAGACCTGCGTTTTCAAAAACGCATGTAAAAAATGCACCCATAGGCCCCCATGTTAAAAAACGCATGCCCTAATAGCAAAAAAACGTGTGACAGTACCATGCATTTTTGGTGCATTTCCAAAAACGCATGCGTTTTTTAATATGGGGCCCTATGGGAAATGCATGCAAAAACGCATGCGTTTTCCATAGGAGCCCATGTTAAAAAAACGCAAGCGTTTTAGAAAACGCATGCGTTTTTTTAACATGGGCTCCTATGGGAAACGCATGCGTTTTTGAATGGCACTAAAAGGTACTAATTGTACATGCGTTTTTGCATGCGTTTTCCATAGGGTTTCCATGTTATAAAAACGCATGCGTTTTTCAAAACGCACCAAAAAATAGTACATGCACTATTTTTGGGTGCGGATTTCAAAACGCAGCCAAAAACGCAGGGAGCCATCACACACCTTAAAAAACTCATGATGACATGAAAAACGCATGTAAAAAAGCATGCGTTTTTAAAAGGCACTACAAAAACGCATGGCAACTGTGACCCCAACCTAAGTCAATATAAATAATGAGATTGATTCTAACATAGTCGTGCAAATAATTACTTAAGTTATGTTTGCCTTGTCACATATGTAAGAGAGTAAACTAATAAGCTGCTAAAACCAAGCAGACTGCCATTTTGTAGTGGCCCAGGAAAGAAAAAAGCACGGTCTCTGGTTGCCTTGGTGACGGCTCTGTCAGTTGCTCCTGTTGTTGTTGATCGCTCTCTGCGGTGGCCATTACTAGTGTAAGGATTACAGCAGAGCCAGTGCAAGCTATATGGGCCTTTAAAGTTGTTTGCAAGCCCTGTTGTGTGGACTAAAGACTTTATCATGAACTGAGCAAGTGTCCAGCATCCGAGGAGGCTGAGGAGATGTTCCCCCTGATGGAGTGAGTGATTGGCGTCCAGGAAGGCCGTGAGTGACTGCGAAAGGAGAGCCGGCGTCCGGTGCCATCCACATTGGGAGGATCCTGACAAGGTCCTGACAAGCCCTGTAAAAGAGTGCTCCACAGATTGCACCCCAAGCTCACAGAACTAAAGTACTGGACATGTGAATCTGGCATTGGCTGGTAAGCTGCCAAATTTTGCTGTTTTTTTACAATACTTTTTTTTGGCGCCAAAGGTTTTTCTTTTCTTTTTCTTTTTCTGGACTTGCTGCAGCCCACGTGGAATATACACCGGTGTAAAGCTACATTTGAGGTTGATGGTACCATAGTTTTGAGATACCCGGGTATCCCTGTGCTAAGTGTATAGCCAGCATTGATATAGTGTAATGTATTGTTATTAGCTGTGATAAGTTATACTCAGTGCGCCATCTCAGAGGTCCCATCAGACCGCCCACAGTTGATGTACATAGCCTTTAGTTAAGTTAAATCCTTGATAAGTCTAACGTGTAGGTAAATTTGCTCCTGGTTCTGAGTGTGATTTACATACCCTGGGAACTCTGAGATCGGTGCATTGATGTCGGCTAACGCTGAGGGTGTTAAACTGTTATTGGTAATATTTTAAGGGGATTTTGAGACTTTTACATTCCATACTGAACCATACTTTGATCCCCATATCAGTAAAAATACTGTTTATTTCTGCCTCTGTCTCAGTCTGTGACTCACTGGATCTTAATAGGACCTCTGGTCATTACACATACCTTGTCAATTGTGGATCAATTTATTTTATAATTGTTATTATTTGGCGCTTACAGGAATTAGATGCAGCCAGTGTTACAGTTTATTGAGAGAGTGGTTAGTCTATACCTAGATGGTAGTAGCCAGTAGAGAAGGTCATTTAGCAATCTTTCGATCCACGCAGTAATCGATCATCCATCACCAACAGTGACTGTGGAGTCAGAAACACTAACAATCTCAGTAGGCTTAGCAGTATTGAAAGCTGCTCTATGGCTGGGGTCACATTTGGCCAGCCAATTGGGTTCACTGCATCCAGATCCGGATGAACGCAATTGGCTTCACACACATTTTTACGCAAAAATGTGTGCTGTAAACCGCAATCCGGTAACCGGATTGCTCCGGATGTGTAATCTGGAGCAATGCGGTCACCATATACTTTGTTCATCCCTGCTGCTGCATTGATGAACAAAGTGTTAACTGTTTAATTAAACAATAATTATTAATATTAGTTGTGGACAGCATGTCTCTGGGGGTTGCGCCAGCAGGGATGAATAAAGCATGTGGCTGCCGCGGGCATTCACATATGCCTTGTGGCAGCCACATGGGCTCCCATAGGAGCCCATTATAACAAATCTGCTGCAGCAGGGATACCGCTCCGAAAACTGCAGCCTGCATCATTTCTCGCGCAGGCTGCAGATCCGGATGCGGTACCCGGATTGCATATAATGCAATCCAGTTGTTATAATGGGATCCTATGTGCTGCGGTTCCTGATCCGGTTTTGAGCATTTTTAATGCTCAAATCCGGATCAGAATCTGCATAGCCCTGCCGCATGTGTGAACGTAGCCTATCAGAATATTTGGCATTGTGCATTTATTGTGAAATAATTAAAGTAATTAAAAGGTGTCATCCCATAATCCTCTTCAAACTGTTCACATTCATGTGTTGCTTATTAATTGTGGAATAAGACATCTACGTCTAGCAGCCTGTCTAGCACACATTGAAAGTGCCAATGTTAATTTCTCTTCAGAATTATACATTTTTTTGTTTTACAGTAGGCTTTTTTTGCTGCTCAATATTTCTATATCACAATCTATATATTTTTAGTATGCTAGTCCCACTGAAAAACTCAAGACCAAGTCATTTGATACAGCTATCTTCATTTATCATCACCTAACAAAAACTCTGTGTCATCTGTTTGCCTTAGGGCCCCTTTACACGCTGAGATTTTACAGCAATCCCACCAGCGATCCAACCTGACAGGGATCGCTGTAAAGTCTCTCTGCAGTCGCTGGTGAGCTGTCAAACAGCCAGACTCACCAATGACCAGTCAGCAGCGAGATTGCTGGTAACCAGAGTAAATATGGGGTAGCTAAGCAGCGAGCTCTGCTTAGTTACCAGGTGTTTACCCTGGTTACCAGTGTCCTCCCACTTACAGGCTGGGCTAAGCGGAGGACGCTGGTAACCAGGGTAAACAACAGGTAACTAAGCAGAGCGCGCTGCTTAGCTACCCCTTATTTACCCTGGGTACTAGTGCCCAACATCAAATATGTGGCACTGGGCATTGGCTGGGAGGTCACTGATCGTTGGTCTCTCGCTGTCACACACACTGATACGTTCTGACCAGCGGAAGACCAAGGACCAAAAAATGGTCCTGAATGATTTGTAGTGATCAGCGATCTCACAGCAGGGGCCTGATCGCTGATCCAAGTCACACACTGCAACATCGCTGGAGAGGTCGCTGCTATGTCACAAAACCTGTGACGTTTCAGCGATATCGTTAGCGATGTTGCAGTGTGCGAAGTACCCTTTAAAGACAGTTGAAAGTTTACATACACTCTATAAACAGACACATATGCCTGTTTTTCTCACTATCTGACATTAAATCAGAATAAACCGTTTTAGGTCAATTAGGATTACCATAGTTATTAATATTTGCCAAATGCCAGAATAATGAGAGAGGGAATATTTGAAGGCATTTTATTATTTTGCGAAGTCACAAATTTACATGCATTTCATTAGTATTTGGTAATACCACCCTTAAACTGTATGACTTGGGTCAAATGTTTTGAACATTCTTCCACAAGTTTCTCACAATAATTAGTAGGAATTTGGGCCCATTCCTCTTGACAGAACTAGTGTAACTGTTTGTAGGTCGCCTTACTCGCACCTGTCTTTTCAGCTTTGTCCATAAATTTTCAATAGGATTGAGATCAGGCCTTTGTGATGGCCACTTCAAAACATTGACTTTGTTATATCCTTAGGCCACTTTGCAACCAGTTTGGCAGTATGTTTCGAGTTATTGTCCACTTGGAACACTTATTTCCGCCCAAGCATTAACTTCCTGGCTGATGTCTTGACATGTTGCTTCAGTATTGCCACATAATCTTCTTTCTTCCTGATGCCATCTATTTTGTGAAGTACACCAGTCCCTCCTGCAGCAAAACAGCCCTACAACATGATGCTGCCACCCCCATGTTTCACATTTGGGATGATGTTCTTCTAAGAACCTATTTCCTTCCTGAGCAGTATGATGGCTGGACATTCCCATCTTGTTTGTACTTGCATACAATTGTTTGCACAGTTAGGCTAGGGTCAGATTAGAGCTATTTGCTGCGCTCAGGGGGGTTCTGTTAAAAACATAGAATTTGGGAGCCTTGACACGGTGTTACCGTCATGGTAATGCGACGTCAGCACTGCCAATTCATCCCTATGGTGCCGGAGCCCTGAGCACAGCTCAAACGCCGGCATCTGAGTGCCAGTGCTTTTTCCTAGCGCATCACATGACGCACTCTGAAGCGTCATTTGACACGCTAAGAAAAGTCACAACAATTCAAACTCCGGCACTCAGATGCCGGTGTTTGAGCTGCGCTCACAGCTCCAGCACTACAGGGATGAATTGGCAGCGCTGTCACTGCATTAACATGGCGGCAACACTCCGTCAAGGCTCACAAATTCTATGTTTTTAACGGAACCCCCTAAGTGCAGCTAATAGCACTAATCTAACCCTAGCCTTAAACAAGTCACCTTCAGGTATCTGAAAATTGCACCCAAGTATGGCCAGGGTCACATTTGCGTTTTGACCCTGGCCTGCCGGAATCCGGTTTTAACTTAGAACATTTTCCAGTGCCGCATAGCGTTTCCGCTATGCGGTGCTGGAAACCGCAGTCCCTAGTTACCCGCTGTTTACCTGCACGACCTGTCACACAGGCAGCGGCTCGGAGGGCGTTTTACAGCGCCGCACAGGAAACCGTTGCAGACACGATTTCCTGTGCGGCGCTGTAAAACGCCCTCCGAGCCGCTGCCTGTGTGACAGGTCGTGCAGGTAAACAGCGGGTAACTAAGGGCAGCGGTTTCCAGCACCGCATAGCGGAAACGCTATGCGGCGCTGGAAAAAGTTCTAAGATAATACCGGAATCCGGCAGGCTAGGGTCATAACACAAATGTGACCCTAGCCTATGAGTCAGACTTGTGTAAATCCATAATTCTCTTCCTGATATCTTGGCTAATTCCCTAAAAGTACCTTCACACGCGACAATATTTCTAGGCAGTTTCACTGGCAATTTGCTGGTTGCAGTGAAATCATGGACACATTGTTCCATTTGTACACAGTAACAAAATAGAATAATGTGTCCATGATTTCAATGCAACCACCAAATTGCCAGTGAAATTCCCTAGCAATATTGCCACGTGTGAAGGTACCTTTAGGGTACTGTCACACGTCGCGATATCGCGAACGATATCGCAGGTACAACGTGTTTTTTTAGGCCTGGCTACGATGTCCAAACGATATCGTAGCGTGTGACTCTTAGATACGACGACGATAATGCGTTGTATCGCTCATCGCAGATTTGAAAACGTTCTCAAATATGCCGATTTCCGACCATACGATGTGCTGCATCGTGCTATGTGACATCTGTGTGACGATCTGATTGACGATTTCACCTATTCCTGACAGTGGCTGCTCTTGATCGCACAGTACTGCCAACGGTCACTGGCGCGTTGCTAAATTGAACATTGGAAACGACATCTTTGCTTGTGACACCGCACAAGCGATATTGCAGAATTGTACAAACGATCTCGATCACGTGACTTTCCAGCCGATATCGATCGCGATATCGCGACGTGTGATTGTCGGGCCCCACGGGACAGGGGTACTCGGTACCGGACCGGACGGTGCCGGGGAAGTCACGGGTGGTTTGGTCCGGACCGTGTCCCTGGCTCGGCAAACGAAGGGGAATATTTACAGGGGAAATGTCACGTGTGACGCCACCCACTTGGTGCGGCCAGTGATGGGGGCCGCCGCTGCTGCAGAACCTCCGGGGGTGATGGAGTGGCAGCGGAGATGTTATAGTTCCAGTGGGAAGAACTGTATCCCCCGGGGCAGTAAGAGTTAAGGGTTGTGGAATTGTCCAGGACACTTACTTTGCAGACGCTGCAGGATCTCTCTTCCTTGCTGGTGCTGACAGGCTTGTAGCTCTGTAGGTCGGAATCTGCTGCAACCTGTATGGGGGGAATAGTCTGCAGATAGAGACTGACAAGAGAGGCCAATTCAGGGTTTTCCGTGTCTTTTACTCTTTCCAAGCAGTTCACAAGTTATTGGCAGTTCTTTACAAAGTTCTCTGTACACAGTTCAAAGACACGGGCTCTTTCTCCCTCTCCGGGTTCCCTTTCTCTCTGCAGCCAGGCCTCTCTCTCTCTGTGACCCCTCACACAGTCTGTAGTGTCCTTTCCGGGCTATTACATTCTCTTTACTCTGTGTTGTGCGACACTGGACAGTATGGCGGTGACTCGGACCCCTGGTGGGCCCTCCGGGTTGTCACTGAGCTACCTGTCCTTTGGGTTGGTGACCCTAACGTGGAGCTGTGGTCCCCCGTCGTGTTGTTTGGGGATCCGGGTAAACTGCGGTCCCCTCTAGAGCCGACACTCTACTTAGCCCAGCCTCCAGCAGTCCTCAGGTGTGAGGCCCTACCAGGCTCCTTCTCTCTGTTCCTCTCAGTATCATAGGAGGGACTTCTCTGCCTGCAGTTAGTGGCTTTAGCTGCTGTCTAGGGCACGGGTTCCACTGTCCCTCTCTGTCCTATCACAGTCCTGGTGGCATCAGCATCGGACGGGCTTTCTCTCCCCTCTGGCTCGCACTGGCTCAGTACGGATTCTGCGCTCCTAGCCTTGCACTCGCAGGACATGTGATTGTCTTCCTGTCTCAGCTTCTCCTCTCTGCTTCTCAGCACCATGGCCTACTACTTCCTTCACTCCTCTCCCTCACTATATACTGTTGAGTCACCTGACCTCTGGTGTGCCCAACCCACTCCTCTAAATCCACCACCCCTCAATCTCATAGAGTTCTAATCTAAGGGCTGGATGTAAACCTCTTCTTTCACGTGGGTTGTGTGGGCTGTGAGGGTGTTGTTGTGCAACAAGTGTCCTACCTGCCTGGCTGCAGTTCCCTTTGTGGCCTCCTGGACGCAGGGGCGCCACATGATGGTACCCTTAGACTCTCCTATGATGCTACACGAATAAGCAGTGTATTTCAGGTGTTCATTAAAATACATCCACTGGTGCAGGGGTGGACATAGACTGCAGAGGGTCCCTGTGCAAGAAATATTTCTGGACCCCCCTTAGAGGATAATCGGGGCTGTTTCTTAATTATTTTTTCTTTGGGAATAAGAACTGTTGTTGCTAACTGCCTGTTTCACCCAGCATCATCTCAGAGTGGTCACAGACTCTCCTGTTGGCAATTTTGCTGCTCCTTGACAACAGAGCAGCTCTTCTTCTTCCGCTCTGCTCTGTTGATGGAATGGGACTGCCGATGTCCTGCTGATTGACAGTTGTTGTTATACAGTTATACAGCAGGCAGCCAACTGTTAGCCAGCATGATATTGGCAGTCTCACCCTGTCAACAGAGCAGAGCAGGAGAGAAAAATCTGCTCTGTAGATGAGACATGAATCACTGGCAGGGGCTATCTGTGTCCTCTCTGGGCCTGCAGAGATCTGCACTGGGCAGAACAGGCAGGTAGTCAGCAACTACCTGCCTGTTAGTTCTTAGACATGGTAAAAAATGTATATAGTCCTGGATAACCCCTTTTAAATGTAACTGTTATTTTCTTTAGTATTATAATTTTTATTTTGTTAACTATGCAATATGCACTGCAAACAGATTGTGATCAGTGAGGGGCTGAGTCCTGAGACCACCAATAAATGGTCAAAACACCGCTCTGAAGTGCACACCTCTTGTAAGCAGCCCACACACTGAGCAGTGTATAGGTTCAGTAGTAAATCTATGGGTTCCCACCACTGTATGCGCACTGCTTACAAGAGTGGTGCATTTTCAAAAACACAAAACAAATGCGTTTTTGCAAAAGCAGACCAAAAGTGACGTTTTGGTCTGCTTTTGCAAAAACGCATGCGTCTTGCGTTTTTGAAAATGCACATGCATTGTTGCATGCGTTTTTACATGCGTTTCCATGAAAATCAGTGGGGGCACAAACCAATGCGTTTTGATGCGTTTTTAGCGGTAAAAACAAATGAAGCAAAACGAAGCCTTGCATTAGGCTAGGGTCACCCTTGGCATTCGTTTTTTAAGGTGCTTTTTGGCAGCCTGCGTTTTTGCATGCGTTTTTGCTGATAGGTGTGGGGGACCCTTAAAAAACGCATGCAAAAACACATGTACCATTAGTGCCATATAAAAACGCATGCGTTTCCCATAGGGCCCATGTTAAAAAAACGCATGTGTTTTTGAAAAGGCACCAAAAAATGCTGCTTGCATCCCAAAAACGCATGGTACATTCAGACATGCGTTTTTGCTATTGGGGCACGCGTTTATTGCATGGGGGCCTATGGATGCGTTTTTGCATGCGTTTTCATAAAACGCAAGTCTCAAAAACGCATGTAAAATCTTCAAGTGTGACCCTAGCCTTAGATGTGAAAGGGGCCATAGGCAGAGTTCACACCTGAGGGGGGTTGCGTTTGCATTTGATTGCGCTTGCATTGCGTTTGCGCTTGCCAATGCAATGTAAAATGCAATGCAAGCACAATCCAAAAGCACCCATTGTTTTCTATGAGAAAATGCATTGTAAATGCAATGCAAAACGCAACAGCAAATTGCAGTTGCATTTACCGCTTGCGATTGCTCAAGCGCATAGGAAACGTTGCAGGGAGCGTTTCTTGTGCACTTGGTGAAAACACAATGCATTTCACCCGGGACTGCGTTTTGCTTTGCATTTGCAATGCATATCCCATATAAGACTATGAGATGTGTTCGCTAGTGTCACTCCCCTCCAGGGCCTTAGGATACTCGGAACCGGGCTTTCTTGAGGCTTCATCACAGGGCACCTGGCAGAGTCATTAAGAGTTTGGTGTGGGTGGCTCTCTCTTTTAGGGATAGGGATCTGGCGTGGAGGGTTCATTCTGGTCAGGGATTACTGGACCTGGCAAAACCTTTGTTATCGCCACCAAATTCCCTATTTACACCCCGCAATAAGGAGGCAATTGGGTGGCAATCAGTCCAGAGAGAAATATCGCCTCCTAAATTGTCTGCTGTGGTTGCGGCGTGTAAAGGTACCCTAACAGGGGTGTAGTACCTCTGTGGCGACTGGATCCGCAGGGGTGCCACACTAGTGTTAATGCAGTCAAAACGCAATGCATTGCTGCTGATGTGAAAAGGGTCATACTCTTATTAGCAGCTGGGGACTAAGTTGCACTGTGCAGTAGCTGTAGGCCCCTTTCACATCTATGCTGCCTCTGCGCTTGCCTGCCCTGCCTGCACCTGTGCAAATGCAAGCGCAGGTGCATTTGGAGGCAAGTGCAAGCATGCGCATAGGCACATGGATGCACTGCGCTTGCGCTCGCCTGCACTCGGTCCCCCATTACCTGCTATGGCCGAGCACAGCTGAGCGCAGGAGCCGAAAACCCGGAAGCGCGAGTGAGAATAAGCTGATGTCACCGCGCATGTGCTTCTCCAGACGCACCCGAAAACATGTAATGCAACGCGGCGAGGGCAAGAGCAGTTCATCCATGCACTTATGCGCTTGCCTGCACTTGCCTCTAAATGCACCTGCGCTTGCATTTGCGCTAGCGCAGGGCAGACAAGCGCAGGGGATGCTTAGATGTGAAAGGGGTCGTACAGAAGGATCCCTGTCGGCTTCTCCCCATCCACTGACTGACTGACAAGTCTCTGTCTATACACACATGGAAAGTAGTGTTTATTGCTGAAACATCATAGTGTCAGAGTTAAACATATATGGCTGTGATTGTACAGCTAGTGGCTGATATATGCAGTCCACGATGCACACAACTGTCACAATTCCCAGTCTTGTGATGGCATGTATGTAATATAAAGACGTGGGCTCATATGCTGACTAAATGTCTTCGGCTTCTCCCAATAGAGGCTAAAGAAAAGTAATCATCACGTGACCATGAGTAGCAAATCAAATACATGCCACACTAGGAATCATGACCAAGATTTATTTTAATGGTGAGTGCCTGTCGTCAGTGTTATCCTGATGCCCTGATGAAGTGATAACTGAAATCACGAAACCGGTAGGCAAATTACCAATTAAACAGAGTCTTATCTATCACTCTGTTTGTCGTCACTGGAGGTCAGCGCGGTGGATCTATGAAACCCAGCACCTTCTGTTAACCCTTTGGATCCTTACTCTTGCTGGGCACCTGCTGCGACCATAAGAGAGAGCGGAGTTAGTTGGTTGTGACTTGCACAACCAAATCAGGTGAGTCCTTCCACTAAAGGGGGGCACTGAGGTTATTTGTACAAAAGGAAATTACTCTATGTGCGCTCCATTTCCCTTTTTATCTTACCACCCCCAGACACTTACTGTCCCTAGCTTAATGTGTATGGGGGTTAATCCAGTTCCTCCACCCTTCTGTACACTATGTTTACTGGGTGCTATTCACACTTTTCACACTAAAACATATGTACATTTCTTTATTCACATTTTACACTTTAATCTTTATGAAGAGCTGGTTGCTGACCATGTGTACTATGTAGTGACCTTCTTACTACAGGTGTACCAGGTGTACTAAGCATAATGCTATGAGTAGAGGTGTACCTTGTAGGTGTTTCTAATTCTGAGTTAGACATAGATATGGTAGCAGGACTGGCAAGTTCAGTGAGCTCAGGAATCTGTTCTTCCTGTTCTTCTACGGATTCTACTTCCAGTTCTGGTTCCTCTATTCTTGGGACTCCTTGTGGTATGGGTTCAGGTACAGGTTCAGGTTCTACCACTTGATGAAATGCAAGCATTGGTACTAAGACTGCTCCACGGTAATTTGTCCAGGGTTTTGGAAAATCTCCTAAGACAGTATGGAACACATCTTCATCTTCCTTCTTAGGTTCAACAGGTTCAACTACTAGGTCCTCTGGTGGCTTCAGGGTTTCAGTACAAAATTTTAAATGGTCTTTTGATACAGCTGATGTGGTTCTGCCTTCATCTTTACTAATTAGGCACACTTTCGTATTGTCAAAGTTTGATGGGAGAACAGTTTATGGTGTTGGTTCCCATTTATCATTTAACTCAGGGGTCCCCAACCACCGGGCCGCGGACCGGTACCGGGCCGCGGGGGTCTGCGTTCCGTCCATGCTGCCACAGACCAGCAATACACATACTGTGCTGAGTTCTGCAGCGGCACAGAGCGGCGGCTCCCACAGTAATGTCACCGCCCCCCCGCACCTGCTGCATTACGTCCCCTCTCTGGTCTTTTCCTCAGCTCTGTGAATAGATGTAGATGAGAAGCCATCAACGAATCACAGTGCAGCAGCCAGGCCCTGATTGGCTAGTGACTTTTGCACTGTGATTGGCCCAACTGCTGCACTGTGATTCTCATGTACTTCTATTCACAGAGCTGGGGAAAAGAACAGAGAGGGGACGTAATGCAGAAGGTGCTGCGGCAGACCGGTGTCTGAAGTGTGTGTGTCATCATAGAGATGATGGTGGCTGAAGGAGGAGGCTGGGGGCTAGAAGAGGAGGCTGTGGCTGGATGAGGAGGCTGGGGGCTAGAAGAGGAGGCTGTGGCTAGAAGAGAAGGCTGGGGGCTAGAAGAGGAGACTGGGGATAGAAGAGGAGGCTGTGGCAAGAAGAGTCTGGGGGCTAGAAGAAGAGGCTGGGGACTAGAAGAGGAGGCTGGATGCTGGAAGAGGAGGCTGTGGCTGGATAAGGAGGCTGGGGGCTGAAAGAGGAGGCTGGGAGCTAGAAGAGGAGGCTGTGGCTAGAAGAGGAGGCTGGGGATAGAAGAGGAGGTTGTAGCTAGAAGAGGGTGGAGGCTAGAAGAAGAGTCAGAGGCCTAGAATAGGAGACTGGATGCTGGAAGAGGAGGCTGTGGCTGGATAAGGAAGCTGGGGGCTGAAAGAGGAGGCTGGGGGCTAGAAGAGGAGGATGTGGCTAGAAGAGAAGGCTGGGGGCTAGAAGAGGAGGCTGGGGATTGAAGAGGAGGCTGTGGCTAGAAGAGGCTGGGGGCTAGAAGAAGAGGCTGGGGGTTAGAAAAGGAGGCTGAATGCTGGAAGAGGAAGCTGTGGCTGGATAAGGAGGCTGGGGGCTAGAAGAGGAGGCTGGGGGCTGGATGAGAAGGCTGGGGGCTGGATGCAGAGGCTAGAGGCTGGATGAGGAGGCTGTGGCTGGATGAGGAGGATGGGGGCTGGAAGAGGAGGCTGTGGCTTGATGATGAGTCTGGGGGCTATAAGAGGAGGCTGTGGCTGGATAAGGAGGCTGGGGGCTAGAAGAAGAGACTGTGGCTGGATGAGGCTGGGGGCTAGAAGAGGAGGCTGTGGCTGGAAGAGGAGGATGGGGGCTGGAAGAGGAGGCGGATGGGAGCTGCAAGGGTATTATGATGGGGGCTGCAAGGGGATTATGATGGGTATACCATATTGGGGGCTGCAAGGGGATGGAAAAATAAGACATCCCCTGAAAATAGGATGTAACGCATCTGTTGGGGGAAACGGGGTACTAAACTCCACCCCTTCTCCATAGCCCCACCCATGTGACCAATGCTCCACCCCCTCCGCCAAGCCACAGAAAAATTGTTTTGCATGAAGCCAGTCCCTGGTGCAAAAAAGGTTGGGGACCCCTGATCTAACTTATGAGTCCGTCTGTTCCTTTTCAAGACTTGTTCACCAGGTTGCAATGGAGTTGCTGGGGCATGTTGATTGAAGATTCTCTCTTGCTTCTCTCTAGCTTACTGGAGACTTTTCTCAACGCATTCTTGGACTTGGAGATATTTCTGTTGGCGTAGGGTATCCCAATTGGTTTCTAGAACTTCTGCATCAGGTTTGAGAGTTCCCATATCGAAATCAATTGGCAGCTTACCAGGTCTTGCTCTCATGAAATAAACCGGGGTGCAATTGGTCGAACTCACCAGGACATGGTTATACAAGTCTACAAAGTCGAGTAACTTCTCTGGCCATTGATTACTTTCTGATGCTGGAAAAGTCTTTAAGAGGTCAATCACGATGTGATTCATCTTCTCACATAAACCATTTGTTTGATGATGATAAGCTGTTGTGCGGATCTTCTTACATCCATACATATTACAGAATTCTTGGAACACCTCTGCTTCAAAGGCTGGCCCTTGATCTGCCAAGACCTGTTCAGGGTAACCATGTGGTCTGCAAAAGTATGTTTGGAACGCTTTAGCTGCAGTTCTTCCTGTGAGATCCTTCACTGGCACCAACACGAGGAAACGTGAATAGTGGTCCACAATGGTCAATGCATAGACGTAGCCAGATCTGCTTTGTGTTAATTTGACATGGACTTGGGCTAATAATTCCAGGGGTTGCTGGGTGACAATGGACTGGAGTGGAGCTCTCTGACTTTCTTGATCCTTTCTCTGTAGGTTGCACGGGTCACATTTTCTACACCATTCTTCAATTAATTTTCTCATGCCAATCCAGTAGAATCTTTCTCTCTAGAGCACTTCCAACTTCTTTCATCCAAAATGCTCTGCACTGTCATGATAGGCTTCCAAGACCATGTTTGTATCTTTCTTGGGTACAACGATCTGCCAGACCAACTCATGAGTCTTTGGATTAACGTGTCTTCTGCATAGCTTATGTTTATACAGGAACAATCTCCTTCTCTCTTTCCAGAGCTGGTGAGCTTCAGCTGGAGCGTTCTGATCTTGGTATGCACCTTCATGCGTCAGCAATCTCTTGACTAGTCCCACAGCCAGGTCACAGTCCTGAACGTCAGCCCATCCGTGATGTGATAAGGGGTTGAGCGTTGCCTTTTGATGCTTCTGGTATACACCTGCTTTGTACTGTGTTGCCTTAGGGTGGTGAAAGGCCGGTAGCTCTATTTCTTCCTGCTTCTCCAGTTTTTCTTCCACATCTCTTAGGTGTGGCATCCGGGATAAGGCATCTGCATTCCCATTCTTGCGGCCTGCCCTGTATTTGATGGTGAAATTATAATTAGACAGTCCATGTGGGTTAACGGGTTGTTGTCCGTATATATGGTAAAGCTTGCAGCGGCCAGATAATGTTTGAAACTTTCCGTTACAGCCCAGACTACTGCCAGTAGTTCTAACTTGAAGGAACTGTAATTCTCCCGGTCTCTTTCGGTAGGCTGGAGCTTCCTGCTTGCAAAAGCGATGACTCTCTCTTTACCTTCTTGCACCTGGGCAATATTGCTCCCAGTCCCACGTTACTGGCATCCGTGTACAGAATGAAGAGTTGATGGTAATCAGAGTATGCCAGGATCTATTTTCCTGTTAGGGCAAACTTCAATTTCTTGAAGGACTCTTCCTTTTCACTGGAAGGGAGGACTCTGGACCGGAGACTTCTTAGACTGTCCCACCAAGATGCTTTGTAGAGGGGCCGCCAGCTTTGTAAACCCTTTAATAAACCTTCTGTAGTAGGCTACCAGTCCCAGGAATTGCCTCACCCTTTTCACGCTGGTGAGTCTTGACCAATCCCTTATCACTGTAACCTTCTTGGGATCTGGTGCTACACCTTCTGAGCTTAATACATGGCCTAGGTACTGTACCTTTGGTTTGAGCAGGTGACATTTAAATGGTTTTATTTTCATAACATACCCGAACAACGCTTCAAACACTTCTGCTAGGTGTTGTAGATGCTTTTTGTACGTCTTGGAGTAGACAATGATGTCATCCAGGTACAAGAGGACAGTTTCAAAGTTCTTGAGCCCTAGGCAGTACTCCATCAGTCTCTGGAATGTACCGGGTGCGTTGCAGAGTCCGAACAGCATACATTTGAACTTGCAGAGGCCCATCAGCATGGTGAATGCTGTCTTCTCACGGTCAGCCTCTGCCACAGGAACTTGCCAATACCCACTAGTCAGATCTAAGGTGGAAAAGTAATTAGCAGATTTTAATGCAGCTAATGATTCTTCTATTCTAGGTAGTGGGTATGCATCCTTGTATGTAACGCGGTTGATCTGCCTATAATCTACGCCCATTCTCATGGTCCCATCCTTCTTTTTAACCAGCACTAAAGGAGCTGCCCAGGGGCTACATCTGTCTCTCATTACCCCTGCTTCTTTCATCTCTTTTAGCATGTCCTTTGGATATTGGTAGTGAGCGGGTGGTACGGGTCTATACTAGGGATGGGCGAATCTACTTGCTAGGACTTGTTACTCGGCGAGTAGTAAGGGACTCGCAGGACTCGGTACTCTGCGAGTTTCCCAGTGATTACTCGCACAGTAAACGAGTCCAATGCAAATCAATATCAATCCTAGTTTTGTCACAGACTCTGACAAAACTAGGATTGCCTTTGACTTGCATTAGACTCGGCTACTGTGCCAGTGATAGCAGGGAAACTCGCAAAGTAACTGCTGTTACTTTGCGAGCCGAGTCCAGCTGTCTTCTCTGTGCAGGCTGCCGCAGCTCCAGGGTCCTAGAGCCCGCCTGCTCACAGAGATGAGCCGGCTGGTTCCAGAAATACGGCGAAGCCCACGTGAAATTTTTTTCTGACAAATCCATAGAACAATGTAAGTAAAAGGGACTGCATCTTTATTAACTCCTGGATCATGGGCGAGGGGTTAATAAAGATGCAGTCCCTTTTTTAGGATTGTTTTATTGATTTTTCAGAAAAAAAATTACATGGGCCTCGCCGTATTTCTGGAACCAGCCGGATCCAGCAGGCAGCGACGGGCTGCCCCCAACCCCCAGGTGCCTATTTGTACCTGGCCAGACACAAGAATATAGTCGAGCCCTTTTTTTTATTATTTCATGAATTTCATGAAATAATTTAAAAAAAATGCGTGGGGCTCCGCGCAATTTCTATGTCTAGCCAGGTACAGCTAAGCAGCTGGGGCTGGAATCCGCAGCGCAGGGATGCCCAAGCTTTCTGGGCACCCCCCGCTGCAAATTGCAGCCCGCAGCCGCCCCAGAAGATGGCGCGTTCATTGAAGCGCCATCCTCTGGCGCTGAACCCCGCTCTTCCAGCGGCCCTGGTGACGGTGGCACGCTGGGTAATAAAGAGGTTAGGGCCAGCTTTGTATTATCAGCCGGCCCTAAGCCCGAAATTTATGGCGGTCACGCCAATATTAGACATGACCGCCATGAATTTCTATTAAATTGTTTTAAAAAGAACACAACACAGAGAAAAATTGTATTAGAAATAAAAAAAAAAGCCATTAGGGACTCCATCTTTAATTTAAAAAATCCTCTTCCGTCCGACGCAGTCCAAAACACGATGTCCTCTCTGCTACATCCCCTGTGCATAGATATAGATGTCTATGCACAGGGAATGAGCAGACTGAGAACAATCTCAGCTCTGCTACATCAGCCAACAGGCGGGCTCTAGGACCCTGGAGCTGCGGCAGCCTGCACACAGAGCAGACAGCCGGACTCTTATCTGTGCGAGTTTCCCAGCGATTACTTGCACAGTAAACGAGTCCAATGCAAATCAATGGCAAAACTAGGATTGCTTCAGGCTGAAGCTTCCGAGACACATCTGTGATTTGTAAATCGCACACTACTTGCTATTACTCGCTTCCCCATTCATTAACATTGGACTCGCTAGACTCGCAACGAGTAGCGAGTCCCGGGCTTGGACTCGCTAGAGTCAAGCGATTCCGAGTAATTTAGGATTCGCCCATCACTAGTCTATACCTCTCCTTTATGAGTCGATAAGTTCCTGTGGGTATGTTGTGTTCTACCCCTTTGATCTGCCCAAAGTCTAGAGGGTGTTTGCTGAAGATCTGCTCGTACTCCCTTACTACCCAGTATACTCCATGCTTTTGATGGGAGGGTGTAAAACTGGTACCCACATGCAGCGGCGTAACTTGAAGCTCATGGGCCCCGATGCGAAAGCCCCAACGGGGGCCCCAATTATCATAAATCTTTAACAGCAATAGCCTTTTTCTATAGGACAAAGTGACTTTTGGGACCCCCTAGGCTCCAGGGCCCGGGTGCGATCGCAACCCCTGTACCTGTTGTAGGTACGCCCCTGCCCACATGTAATTTCTGACACCAATCCTCCAGCTTTCGCTCTGAGCCATTGCAATCCGCCTGACTTGACGGGTTCAATGGTTCGACTGTGGTGTTGGCGTTGTTATCCACAGTGTATAATTTAGCCATGGTAGCATACTTATGTAGGGTCATTTCCTCTTCCCCGCAATTTAAAAGGCATATTGGCACTCCCCCCCATGTACTTCAACTACTCCTCTAGCCGTCAGTACAGTGGGCCTACTGTCTGAGTACATGGTTTCCACCAGGGCCTGATAATCTCGCCCCCTAAGGCCTATTGCGGCTCTACACAATAGATCAGTTTTGGGAGGTATCTCAATTGGTATTGAGTCACTTACCCTTGAACTGCCAATCTCTCCACCTGACAATTCCACCTGCTGTCTCATCATCAGAGCCTTTATTTCCTTCTGCAGGATTCGCTGTTGTCCGGAATTGGCAGTATCGGCCATGTGCTGTAAAACAACAATACTTTCTGCAAGACAACTTTCCATTACATTCATTCCTATCAGAATTGTTGGATCACGCTCATGCCAATCAACATCAACAATTATCATCCCCTGATCTTTTCTACTCTCCCAATTTTAATGGTCATCTCTTTAAACCCAATTTGTGGTACTAATTTACCATTGCTAGCCCATATATTAAAGTCATCATCCGGATCACGCGTAATGTCTGAATCAGCCCAGTACTGCTTAAAAAGGATATAAGGTATGGAGGAGATCTGTGAGCCAGTGTCCAGTAAAGCCTTCAGGGGAATTCCATCCAGCACGACAGGAATAATTGGATGTCCTCCCGTGTACCTGTCCCACCAGCTTGAGGGGCCTTGGGAGTTCATTCCTGAGGAGTGGCCCGCTTCCCCAGGGGATCCTCGTTTAAAGCACACTCCCTGGAAAAATGGCCCTCTTTTCCGCAGCGGCAACAAATGGGCTGTCCATCCTGGTGGTAGTGGTCATTGGGTTGTCCTCTCGTCGCCGGGTATCTCCTGGGTCGCATCCATGGGACATCCTCCCTGCTTGTAGCCAAATTGATCTTCTCTACAGGCTTGGATCCACACAGCTACTGCATAACTTTGGCCATGTCAGTTACAGTTTTGGTTAGGGATTCCATCTTTTGGTTTAGAGCCTCATTGATGATGGGCTCCTGAGGTTTGGCATCAGCCCCTGGTATGGCTGATTGGTTTGGCGCTGTAGCTAAACATTGGGCAGAGTCTGTATCATGAGGCTCTTCTGCCTGCAGAATGCGGATTTCCCTCTCCTTAAACTGCACAAAGTTCAAATCTGGATTTTGTATGGCCATCATCTGCAGTCGTCCTCTATGAGGAGGCAATAATAGTCCATCAACAAACTGGTCTATCAGCAATTTATCTTCCCCTTGTGCCAAGGCGGGTTCTGCCTGTTTGAGTGCCTTGAGTGCCTCCTGCAAAATTAAAGCAAAGTCTTTCACACTCTCTTGTGGTTTCTGACGGCACCTGAAGAATCTCATTTTAGCTCTGGCATCCACACTGGTCTCAAAGGTAGATTTCAGCCTGGCCATTTCATGTTCCACAGTGTCTTTATCATCATCTGACCAGGACATTACCTCCCGCTGTGCATGTCCAGTTAACTGTCCCATTAGTATGCTGACACGCTGACCCGCTGTCAGGGGTTATACACTATAATAGCTGTCCAGCTTTTCTTTGAAGTCCGTGAGGGTATTGGGATCACCTGAGTACTTAGTCAGCCACATCGTTCCCAGGGTGTACGGCATCAGGAACGGCATGATCAGTGACATCCCTTGCACTGCAGCACTGCCGGGTACTCCGTCCACTCGCTGTGAGGGATCCACTGGCTGCGACATCTTTCCTGCCCCCTTAGTTAATGCTGACCCTTCCGGTCTTCTGCTTCCGTCGGGGTGTACAAGAATCATTACGCTGGTGCAGCAGAGTTTTGTGTCCCCGCCGGATGTTGTCAGAGTGCAGGCCGTGCCTCGCTTCACACTCTTTGGAGGGTGCCACCCACGATGACACACCCCCTCTGCTTCCCGTTGTGTGTGTTTTGCCTGATGAGAATTCCCTTTGTTGCTCTCTGGTGACACCACTACCCAGGGGCAGTGATGACACTGTGGCACATCGACCCTGGGGGTGCCACACATTGTTTAAACCCAAAACAGATCCTCTTATTTTTTGCAAAAAAAAGCATCAAAATCACATCATTGGTTTGTGTTGCTTTTTTGCTCCTTTTTTATTGCTGTGCTTCTGGTCTTTCAAGCAAAACCACAGTACTCTTCCATAAGGGTCAGGGGGAACACAGACAGACTCATACTTTATTACCTACCGCAAGGTCTGCGGTGTTTAGTGACCTGTTACTTTCCAGTATTGTGTGGTAACAGGTCTCCTGACTGTGTCACACTGCCGATGCTCGTCGTGGGAACACCCGGGAGGGTAATAAATTGGAGTGTTTGTGTTGTGGAAAGCACAGTAAAAAAGCCTCACAAAAGGACTGTGTGAATACCAATGTGTTTGTGATTTTTTTTTACAATGGAGTCAACGGAGAATGCGCAGCAGAAAAATGGAGCAATTATGCTCATTATTCTGGATCCGCTTTCTGCACCACGAATGCAGCAATCATAAATGCAGCATCTTCACAGCAAATCCCATTCACTTTGCTGCAGACTCAGCGACTGATCTGTTTTTGGTGCAATTTAAAAAAAAAATGCAGCATCAAAAACTACCAGTATGCACATAGCCCAAGAGTTGTAACAGAGCTCATTCCAGCAAGTGTATATTTGATTGGTATGTTGCCCATGTCAGACAGCAAACTGACTTGGTAATAACCCTAGCACCAGGGTACATGGGATATTATCTTCAATGATCAGAACATGTGCACGTCACCAGCAGACCACTGTGCACAGTTTGTGGAATTATGACAGATAATTCCATTAGTGACTTCTACTGACCACATGTTCATATAGAAATTAATTTTTATACTAAAAAAAAAGATTCTTACAGTTTTCTCCAGAGGCTGCGCATTTTTCTTTGGTGTCAGTGAGGTCACAGGAGTCTTCTGCTGCAGCTCCTGCAATCTGCCATTCCAGAGCACAGCAAAACAAAGTATTCACTGATCTCAGGGAGACCAGTTCAAGAAAACACTGCTTGTAAAGAGCTGGATATTGACTCAAAGGGCCACTTAATATGGTGGTTATCATGGCTAGGTCCTTCAAAAGAGGAAGATCTGGCTAGTCCTGTGTTGAGACTCCTAAACGAGGCTCCACAGACTCTATTTGCATATTCAAAATTCCAGAGCACAGAGGACACTATCATCTCCTGTCAGCCAATCACAGATGTGCTAATAAAGCGGATTCTGCGATTAGCTGACAGGAGATGAGGTACAAATGTCCCTGTGTGCAGGGCTAACAAGTCATATGGCTGGACCAAGGGGCCACTGCACAGCCCCATCCCCCTTATAGTGGCTACAACAGCGTTAATGTCCTGCTTCATAATCTCCCTCTCCCTCCCAGCCCCCGCTCCTCTCATACCTTCCGTGGATCCACAGCAGCAGCACATAGAGCAGACTCAGGAGAGTGAGTCACACTGTGCCACTGTGAGGGACTCCCTCCACCCGCTGTGACTCTCCACAGTCACGACCAGCAGCATTAACAGGTGAGGAATGGGCCTGTGTCGGCTGTAGCGTTCAGCAGAGGGGCCCCTGCATCTCTTGTTAGCGCTGATTCTGCTGTCGGCTCTTTGATGGATTCTTCAGTTTCATATGTTCTTTAGGGGCCCCCTCCCGTCCTGGGCCCCGGAGCAACCGCGCAGGCTGCACCTGGGATAGGACCGCCCCTGCACTGGTGTGTCCCAAAATAACTCAGATGTTACCAATAAACCTATCAGAAGTTTCCAAACACATGACATCATCATATGGGTTGTCCCAAATTATTCAAAGACACAGTAATTTTAGCGTATGTAAACTTATGACTATGCAGAAAGTAATAAAAATTCCCCAAAATATCCTGTCTCTCTTAGTATTCTGGCATTTGGAAAATATTAATAATTATGGTAATCCTAATTGACCTAAAACGGGAAAAAGTTTATTCTGATTTCATGTCAGGTAGTGAGAAAAACATGCATATGTGTCTTTTATATAGTGTATGTAAACTTCTGGTATCAACTGTACATTATTTCTAAGACAGATTAAAAAAAATATTTTTTTCCCAAATCTAGATATGCCATGTGGACAAAGTAGAAAAATGTATAGGTATGCCAGGGATCGCCATACAGAGAGGTGAAGTGGACCAGTGATGACAATCTCCGATTTAGTAATGCGATCCTGTGAGTAATAGCTTTTTTGTAATCCTGCCTGTCATGATAATGAAATGACTGCTAACTGATCTCAATGGAACTGCAAGGGTTAACCTATTGTTATAATATAAGAAATATAAAATTTCAGAATTTTAGCAGCAGGTAACGCTATGCGCTGCCAGGAAATAAATCTCTCTGGAAACCGGACTCTTAGCGCAGCCTCCGGCTCCACAGAGATCTGCCGGATATGCGCTTTTGCAGAGCAGACAGGAAACGCTGTTTGCAGCGTTTTCCTGTGCGCTCTGCAAAAGCGCATATCTTCGAGATCTCTGTGGAGCTGGAGGTTGCAGTAAGCGTCTGGTTGCCATAGAGATCTATTGCCTGGCAGCGCATAGCATTGCCTGGTAAGTTTCTAAGTTGCTAAGTTTCTGCCGAAACTGCCAGGCTCAGGGGCAGACGCAGGTCTGACCCTAGCTTCAGGCTTTCACTCTACATTAGTTATCACTAGATAGGTTAACCTACAGATGTTCAGGTCCAGCAGATCCGGACGGACTTTTTAAAATAATGAATGCGCCAATTTCTGGGGTGGCTGTGGCTCCTATTCTGTAGCCTGTGGATCCCAATAACTATGGACCTCACGACGGTGAGAATACCAGCTCACACCTGTTTAGTTTTACCTTGACTGTAAATCATAAAATGGTCAGAGTGTATGCTTTTATTTTTTATTGATTTATTTAAATAAAAAAATAATGGCCTCCACTGCATTTTTGATTGCAGCCAATGTAAAACCAGGCTATTGGGGGGGGCAGTCTGTAGTTGTCCACTTTATCTGTGCTGATAATCAAAATTAAGAAAGCCCCCTATGCAAATTTTTTTAATTATTTATTTTTACACACTTATGACACACTTTATTTCTACAGCCTTCCCAGTCGAACCCAAACAGTAATACTAGGTGTTCAGTACAGACCACGAGAGTTTTGGTTTACCCATTACTAGTTATCCCTTCATTTAAAGCACTGCCCCAGTGTATTTTTTTAAATTTCTCTCTCAAAGTGATAGCAGTTATATTGCTGTCTTCTGCTGTTCTCCATGCCAATCTGGTAAATTTCTGCAAGTTATGACTAACTGGATCACTCCAGTATTTTAATGTATTGTAACGATTTACTCAAGAATCTAATAACATATAGAAGCACAGACACAGTGAGACGAAGTTTAAAGGTAAACTAGACTATTACACACACGTGCCAGTTAATAAACATGAGATGCAGCAAGTGAGCAAGTTCATCAAACAAACAATGAACAGGAAAGTCTCTTTAGAAGCAATGCAACAGACACAGTCTATTGGTTTAGAAACTCCCAGGAAGGCCTGGGAAAGGTAGTCACAAGAACAAGTCCTAAACTTGAAACTGTGCAGTGTAGTTTAAGAAAAGTCCCACAAAGTCCAGCAAAGTCCAGAGAAACTACAACGCACAAAACTAACAAAGCTTACATACACACATGGCTGATGTTTCACAGGGCAGGCAGGCTGAAGCAAAGTCTGAAACACACGGCATAGAAGCAGGTTTGCAGGAGAAGCACTGAGCAGATTTGGATGCTGCAGAAGGACTGCAAAAAAGCCAGAATGGATTTGCCAGAGGAGATTCATTTGAGGATCACAGGAAGCAGAAAGCCAGGAATTCAACTGAATACTTGAGCATGGCTAGGCGGAAGGCTGAGGTCTATAAAGGCAAAAGGAAGGGTCACATGAACAAGAGTGAAGCAGCGAACATCATCTTGAAAAGGGGCAAGATACAAAGAATGACAATAGAAGATCCAAAGTCCTAACAGGTGTTTTCTGAGCAGACCAGAAATCACTTCTGAATGTAAGGGCTCATTCAAATGTCAGTTTTTCATGTATGAGTGCTGTACAAGCATTCGCACCTGAGATATTCTATAGGGCAGTTTAAATGTCAGTCATTTTTTGTAGACCAATTGGCCTGTGCGAAATCATAGAGACATGTCTGATATTGATCCAAGTGTTTGATCAAAATTGGTAATAAAAATCTATTGGTTTGTGAACAAATCTTACCGATGTCCATATGTCACTGATAGGAGAAGGTGGAGAAACTTCTTTTTTGCATATCAGTGAAAAAAACTGATAAAGCTTTTACAAAACGCAGCTAAAAACTTTGGTGAAAAGCTGATGAAACATTGTTTTTTATTTTAAGTACAAAAAAACTAAACTGATTGTGCTCAAACTCTATGACCCCCAAATCGAGGCCTCGTAGACTGACATTAAAAATTTATGGCTAGCTGTAAACTCCAATCAGGCAGGAGCTTCAGTCACAAGATGGCTGAGCCAGAAGAGCAAAAGACATTAGTGATATCATTCCGGGAGTAAAATAAAAAACCCGTTGGAATGGTGCGTAAACATTTTGTAAAATCTAATGATGTATGTCCTCTGCATTTATGACTTTAACAGCAAGTCTCAAAGTAAAGGCTTTGCAATTGTCAATGGATTTGTACAATATTCGAGGATTTTTGAGGACACACAGTTGTACTGTACATTCCACATACAAGCTCGATTTCCAGAGTTTTTAAAATATCTCATCACAAACTTTCAGATAGGTTTTCCGGGCAAATTTTGCTGAAGGGTCTGTTTTCTGGATTCCTTTCAGCCTTTGAAAATTCCCAGCAATGCTCCTATTCCTTCAGTAGTAAAGGAGTTAATTAAGTCTGAAAACATTAAGCCCGGCAGTTCTAAGAATCCACTGAGAGTATTAAAACCACTCACTGTTTATTCTGCCACAAACAGCAAAGAAAATGGGATCAAAAATGCAATTTCTTTCTGTTTGATGCAATGCACCATATAACATGGTCTTCGGGGAAGTTGTGCGATCTCTTGTTAACCTCTCTCTCTAAGAGGATACATATAGCTATAGTATGCACCAACTGTGTCACATCGACATAATTGCATGTAATAAATCATTATCAAAAATAGCCTTGATAATTGGGGACAAACACCTAATATAAAAACTCTTTGGAGAAGTTTTATCATAGACTTTGGGTCATTCAAATGCCACTTACAATGTACTTTAATAGCTGAGTGCTACCACCAGTGACAACGAAACATTGGTGACATCAAAATATTATACAGGGAGAACAGATTTTTGGGCTTTGCCAAAAGAAGAAAAATATGTATCCCTGTCCTTATTACAACATTACAATCTTCTGAAGTCCCCTTTCAGCTCTACAGCAGTGGTCTTCCAGGCTATCTAGGTGTATCTAGGTTTTCTGGCACCCGTTGCAAGAATTTAGTTTGGTGCCCCGCCAAGTTACAGGGCCTCTGAATTCTCACAGCTCGTGGTCTGCACAATTTCAGGATTCTCCCATCCCAATGACAAGAATGGACGGTCATGTGAGCACATGTATGCGATTTATATACTTCTAACAGCATATGTCTAGTCAGCACATGGCTACATGTATGTAAATTGCATACTTCCAGTTTCATGACCTCCCACTATCACCCCCGGCACCAGAGAATCCTGATAGCGTGGTGTGTGCGCACTGTGACAATTCAGAAGTCTGCAGTTACACAGAGTGACTACAGACTCGGCACAAACTTGGGATAACCCCTTTAATGCTCCTAACAAATAAGAACATAGAATCCTTAATTTGTCAGACTGCAAAAAACTTTATTAACTTAAAGTAAACTTACAAGCAATATAGGGTGGGCCATTTATATGGATCCACCTAAATAAAATGGGAATGGATGGTGATATCAACTTCCTGTTTGTGGCACATTAGTATATGGGAGGGGGGAAACTTTTCCAGATGGGTGGTGATTTCCAGATGGACGGCCATTTTGAAGTTGGCGATTTTTGATCCAACTTTCTGTTTTTCAATAGGAAGAGGGTCATGTGACACATCAAACTCATTAAGAGTTTTATAAAAAACAATGGTGTGCTTGATTTTAACATAACTTTATTCTTTCATGAGTTATTTACAAGTTTATGACCACTTATAAAATGTGTTCAAAGTGCTGCCCATTGTGTTGGATTGTCAATGCAACCCTCTTCTCCCACTCTTCACACACTGATAGCAACACCACAGACGAAATGCTAGCACAGGCTTCCAGTATCCGTTGTTTCAGATGCTGCCACATCTCGTATCTTCACAGCATAGACAATTGCCTTCAGATGAGTGATGAGGCAAACTTTTTTGTGAATGGTGAAGTTAACAAACAAAACCACCACTATTGGTCTGACACTAACCACAGTGGATAGATCCCTCCAAGACTGTTGGAACACAAAAAATGATGGTATGGTGTGGTATATGGGGTACAAAGATAGTGGGGCTATTCTTCATCAATGGAAACCTCAATGCCACTGCATATTTGAATCATGTAGCAATTTCAAATACACAAGCTATCCTTAGCTTGTGTTCTGTGGTCCAAAACATTGCTAACTGGAGCAGGCCAGGATATTTGTCTTCAATTGTCACAATCATAGTTGGGTCGAGCAGTTAGTATGTCCTTGGTGGTGGATGTCAAATGTGACCCGCTGCTTCAGCATTTTCCTGTGCGCTTTGTAAAAGCGCATATCCAGGTCTGCTCAGTGGAGCCGGTGGGTGCGGTAAGCTGCACGTCACTATAGCAGTGTACAGGCAGGCGGCACATAGCGTTACCTGCCGTTAACGCTATGAACTATGCCTGCCTGGCACTAAGTGTGGGACGGATGCGCCAGGCTAGGGTCATCACGCAAGTGTGACCCTAGCCTAACTCTGTACCATGGTGTTTAACCTTCTGCAATTTTAATGAGGAACCAATAAAGGATTACATTTTATACTTCAAGAAGTTGTGCTGGAAATTCTGGAGTCATTCAGTATTGGGTATACAGTAGTAAATGTTGAAGCTTCCTGTTGGAATTATGCTTTGATGAATCTTCATATTCCTGTAGTAAAAGACTAAAATATTGTATCAACAGAGCCTTAGTAAAGCATCGATCTTTTCCAATAGGTCAGCTGGAAGTTATTTAACTCTTCAAATATTTTGTGGTTACATTTGTGTTAATCCTCTCATGTCACTGTTATAAAAAACATCCTACAGCTTTTGACTTAAGTGCAAATTTCCGAAAAAGAAAAGATAGACACATTTCCTAGAATTGCTCCTTTTAAAATGATAAAATGCTCAAGTCATCTAGGCAAGTTTGGATTCAACACTGGTAATCATTTTTAAATACTAGATGGGAGCCTGATGCTATTGCATCGGAAGGGTGGTGACATCACGATGGGCGCGGGCTCTTTAGTGCTAGGGGTGGCGGCTGTCTATCCCCCTGTGTGGTCTCTCCCCTGTCCGCTTTCTTTCCCCTGTGCTCTCTCCCAATGTATTTTTACTTAAAAACTTGTTTCTGTGTATGCATTTATTAATAAAGTGTTTAATTTCCTCATATAAAATTTGTAGGGTTTCACTGTATTTTCTATTGCTAGCGCAAGTAAATCAAGCAGCTACTAGCTGCCAACCCCCGCTGCTTGGTGTTACCTTTGCTGGCAATGAAAATTAAAGGGCAATGCTAATTTGTTTTAGTTATTTAAATAACATTTTTTTTTTAAATTGTTGTGGTCTTCCCTGTATTTTTGTGTTTCAGCCAAGGTAACCCAGGCAGCTGGGGGCTGGAATTTTCATTGTGGTGAGGCCCAAGCTTTCTGGAACCCCCACACTGAAACCAGAATTGTCACCTCCATGATAGATGCCAAAACTGCTGGTTACCCCGCTCTTCCAGGTGCCCTAGAGACGGTGGCAGCCTGGGTAATGAAGGGGTTGATGTCAGCTTTTTTGGCAGCTGATGTCAAGACCTATTTCTAATGTCAGCCATCAGTATGACAGCTGGCATTAGCAATACTTTCAGTAAAAAGAAAAAAGCGCACAGAGAAATTCTTAATTGCATATAAAATAGACAGAGACGCCTTGAAATCGACTTTATTTGCTCCCACCAAGTTCCCCTCCAATGTAATCCTGTTACTCTACTCTAATATTACAGTGGAAGTGGTGGGGTGGTGTGATGCGTCTCTCCGCCACCATATTTGTATACAAAAGAGTGCCAAGATGGCAGCCGTATGAGTAAGTGTTAATGCGTGCTCTCTGCCCGTGTGCTCTCTCTGCCCTGGTGCACTCTCTCTACACCCCTTTGCACGCTCTCTGCCTCCCTGTGTGCTCTCTCTACTCCTGCCCCCTGTTCACTCTCTCTGCTCATCCTTTGCTCTCCATCTTCCCTCCCCTGTGTGCTTTCTTTGCCCTGCATTCATTCTGTGCTTCCCTCCCTATGCACTCTCTCAGGCCCCATTCCTGTGAGCTCTCTACTTTCCCTGCTGTGCACTCTCTATGCCCCTCTGTTGTGCCCTCTCTCCACTCCCTTGCTTGCGATCTCTGCTCCCCAGTGTGGTGTCTCTCGGTGGTCACACTGTTACCATATGGGACACCTGTATGTCACAAGATGGCGGCGGCATGACTAACTGGGCCTGCGTGCACCTGGTGTCTGCATGTGCAGTTAGTATGTGCAACCTCAGTTAGTCATTCGGCGATTATGTCGGGTGGTGGGCGGCAGGCTGCTGGTTGAGTGGCGGCGTGTTGCTAGCATCGGTTGGCGTCAGGTCCGGTTGTTGGTGGCTCCGCTATCAGTATTGTGCAAGGGGCCAGTACCACTAGCGGGCACCATATTTGCACACCCATCACTTGGGTGTGCAAATATGGCTGCTGTCAGTGCATGATAGCAGGACATCCTGACAGCAGAAGTGAATAACAGACACCACAAGGTAATTATATAATAGATTATCAAGAAGGGGTTTTTAGCTTTACAATTTTACAAATTGTTTATGTTATCATAGACATATGTGGTAATTCACTAAATGGTCGGCTTGACTCTGATTGGTTCAGGTGATGGTCAAAGATGCAGATTGCTTGGCCGTGGTCTTTTGTCTCTGTTTCTGAGATTGGTGGGTGTCCTAACATCTAGACCTCTGCAGCTGAAACTTCTGAAACATAACATGTCATGTTGAAAGTTCTATAACATGCTGGTTTCTCTTTACAAATGGTTTATGTGCATTTATAGGTTGCCTGTTATGTACACAGAATGTTTTATGTATCGCTGTATATATAGTATACCCATTATAAAAGCTTGTCCCTTCTGCTGATATTGTGATTGGAAGAAGATGGAAACAATTTCAGTTTTCCATTTACCACGATTCTTCGCAGAGATACAGTTGCATTGGACACTGGAGAAACTATTTTAAACACTTTAAATAATTAAACAGCGGTAGAAACTGGATGAATTAAGATTTGGATGAATGATTCCATTTTAATGCATCTCCGGCTGGCAGAGTGAGACTGATATGCAAACACAAGCTGAGTGAATGCAGACATTTCACTCTACAAGATCTTCCTCCTGTACTTTAACTCTTCTGCTACTGACTGGTTTAGGCTGTGATCACATTTGCGCACCATTTACGCTGTGAATGAAGCATCCTGAGTGCAACAAAATGCAGGGACTATGCGTTCCTATGTTTAACATGGGAACGCATAGTGCTTGTGTGTGGCTGAGTTCAGGTGCATTTCGTTCGGCTGTGCATTATTTATGCTCATGCCGAACGCAAAATGTTTGATTTTTTTTGTGCGTGGCTGTGTGCTTGCTTTATACACAAGCAGACAGTCGCTCACAAATGATCAATGGGATTGCATCTGTGCGCATTGCCATCTGCAGGCAAGCGCACAGACGCAGCAGAAGATGAGGTCATCGCCAGGTAAATCCTGTCCTGGCGTTCTCTCTTCCTCTTCTTTCTTCCTCTTCTTTCCTCTTCTTCTTTTCTCTTCTTTCTTCTTCTTTCTTCTTCTTTCTTCTTCTTCCCCCCAGCCACCGCCGCTGGTTCATTTGAAATAGGGGGTGGGAAAGCCGACGTCACCACCGGCTTTCCCGCCGGTTATTTCAAATGAACAGCTGATACTGATGCTGGCTACTTTAAATGAACCAGTGGCGGCGGCCAGGAGGAAGAGATCAGCGGCAGCGAAGAAGGAGATCAGAGGCGGCTGGGAGGAGGAGATCTCAGCCGCTGATCTCCACCTCCCTGCCGCCATGACCACTGATTGGGTGGCCGGGCAGACTCACTGACATTTTCGTGTGAACGCATGCAGACGTTCACCACTGCGTTCACATGAAAATGTCTGCGTTCGGCACTGCATATGCACTACATATGCTGCAGTGCAGAACGCAAATATGAACTCAGCCTTGATGATCTATTGTTGTAAAGGTTCGTAAATTATAGATCCAGTCCTAGTATCTCAATGCCAAACTCTGCAATTTATAGACATTGAACTGATTATCTGATAACTCATTACAAATGTTTTTTGAGATGACCTCAAAATAACTTTTCATGGCGGGGAATAAATAAAGCCATAAGGACAAGTTCATTTCCATTATACATGTTCAGTGTATTGGATAGAACTTTACTTATCATAGTTGACTAGAAGATATCAAGTGAGATATCATAATGTGTCATCCACAATATAGGAGGTGTTATACATTATAATATCTGACTAGTTAAAATTTTAAGCAACCATTGATGGTAGTAATAGAGACAATCATTGACTTAATATTCCCTATGATCAACTCTATTTAATTTAAGAATAATTTTTATTTTACAGTATGCACATTCAATTGATATTATCAAATAGAGCACATATATTATACTAATTTTTATGTCTTTATTGTGTTAGTTCATATATAAAGTGCTGTCATTCTCTCTAGCTTCCTTTTTGCTCCTACACAATGTTCTGCATTCATACATTTATCCCCAATCACATTGTTTTAGTCTTCAGTATCATGTTATAGTGACACCATTATAAGCATAACGATCATGGTCTCAGAGGGTGCAACCACAACTGGGTCCACCAATGCCAGAGACATTTTTCGGTGACTGTGCATCTTCAGATGACGCTGATGGGCATATTTCCTAAGCCACATGACATCACTGTCATCCTCCTGTGTCAGCTACAGAGAATGAACAGGGCACTGCGCTAAAAGCAATGACAGATAAGAAGAATCATTTGTTTGTTTTTTAATTGTCCTGAAGGAGAGAAACAGTACAAGGAACATTATTACAGCAAGGGCCCATGATTAGTGATGGATAAACCTGAACTGTAAAGTTCGGGTCTATAGTGAACACCTAATATATGGGCATGGACCCCGAACAAAGACTTCCCTGAGAAGCCCTTGTTACTGTTTGGCTGGTTTGGCTGTTAAAATAAACAAAACCGTGATTAAGCAGCAGCATTAATTACCAAGAACTGCAAACTTGTACCTCAGGGCTGCTCATTAACTTCCTGATTTTTCACTGCACTGACTCCCTGCAATAGTATGATTCCAGAGACTGCATAGATAAGATGTTTGTACCATCGCTGCAGTCTCTGGATGAAGCAGAGTCAGGATAATGTGCTACGTGGGAGATTGTTGTGGATCACCGTTGAAGGGTATGTGTGGGGTTAATAAATGGGAAAATGATGGATGTCTTAAAGGATTTTTTTAAAGGATCGATAATGGGCAGGTCTCATAGAAGCCTGCACATTATCAATCTAGGGCTTAATGACAAGCTGGCAATACTCAGCTGTCATTAACGCTTTCCAATGCCATCACACCAGGGCATCGGGAAGAGCCAGGTAAAGCACCAGAAATTGGCGCTTCTAATGAATGCACCAATTTTTGGGGTGGCTGTGGGTTGCTTTTCTCTAGCCTTGGGGCCAACACCCATACCAACCGACAGCTGCCTGGGTTTTAACTTGATTAGCATAACAAATAGGGCGAAGCCCACAGATTTTTTTAAATTACTTATTTAAAAAATGTAAAAAAAAAGGGGTCCTCTGTATTTTTGATTGCCAGCCAAGGTAAAGCCAGGCAGCTGGGGTTGGCAGTTCGTAGCTGTCCGCTTTATTTGCACTGAGAATAAAAAATAAGGCAAAGCCCTATGTCAATTTTTAAAAATTATTTATTTTTACACCACTATGATAGCAGGTTTGTTGCCAATGGCAATCAATCACAAACGTTGGCACAATGGGTGAGGATCGCAACAGCCAATCACAGAACCTGTCACCGAGAATGGGCATCTGTCATTGACTGTAGGAATAAAAAGAAAGGGAATAATGACCGCGCTACCATATATGACAATCAAAAAATTTGTGGATTGATTGTGATTTTTATTTTCTACGTGTTTCTGGGCTCTCTGCCCCCTTTATCAGTATAAAATCACAGATGTACATCCTGATGAAGGGGCCAGAAAGCCCAGAAACGCGTAGTGAATAAAAATCACAATCCACAAATTTTTTGATTGTCATATATGGTAGCGCGGTCAATATTCCCTTTCTTTTTATTTCTGTTTTATTGACACACAATTTTATTAGGAAGACTGCAGCAAACCTTCTAATTCGCTTTTGTATTGGTTGTGGCTAGGATTCAATCAGATTCAATCGGATTCAACCGTGCTGTGAAGTCAGCCTTAGGCTGGTTTCACACTGCAGCTTTTTTTTTCTGATCAGTGTCCATCAGGTTTGTGTGTCAAAACCAGGAGTGTCTCCGAAAATCAGAACAGGTGTCAATCTTTCAATTATAGTTTTTCTCTGCAAGTTCCTCTCCTGGTTCCTCTTCTGGTTTTGGCACTCGAATTTGATCAGGCAAAAACTGCAGTGTGAAACCAGCCTGACACAACCCTGCCAGGTGAGTGAGTAGCTATTAAACACTTCCAATGGTTATACTGGTAGCACCCTAGATTGCGCCTTTTCCATTCCAGCTTTTCTTCTATTGACAATGGAGGCAGAGTGCAGTGAATAAAAATTATTATAATCAGGAAGTTAATGAGTGGCTTGGAAGTACAAGTGAGCGGTCCTCGTTAAGTATGTGCCGCAGATTTAATCACTGTTTTGCTTATTTTTACAGCCCCCCCAGCCCACCTAGCGACCATTTTATAACTTTACAGGTCGGGTTCAGGTTTCAAGCTCAAATTCGGGTCAAGTCCGGTCCTGAACCCAGACTTTAAAAAAAGTCCATCTGGATCTGCCACACCCGAACATCGGCAGGTTCACCCATCTCTACTCATGATGGGTGGCATTATTACTGGAAGGGGCCCATGATGGGAGACATTATCACAAGAAGGGGCACAGAATAATGGACATTATAACAGGAAGGTGCCATGATAGGTAACAATTTTACTGGAAGGGGCTCAGGATGAGTGACATTATTTCTGGAAGGTAGCATATGCAAAGAGAATTTGTGGTCAGGGGAGCGCTTTGCATAGTAGACACAATGGAATAATTCAAGTGAATGATCACTTGTTTATTGTGACAACATTCCATTATGGAGGACTGACGTCTTCTTCAGGTGGCGGCAGTCCGCTGAAGAAACCTGTATCTGAATCACCCAGGGTTGTATGGAAACTCGAGTATCTGGGCACTGCTGTAGTTGGAATGTCACTGGTGGCCTGCCCAGACCTGTGGCCCTGGTGATCAACTAAAAAGGGGATTAGGGAATGGTGATGAGGAAAAATATATATAAGCGTTTGTCATGACACCACCTGCAGATTCTGGTGATGGGCACCAGTGCTGCTTCATACCTCCGGGGGAGATGATACTGCAGCTTAGATGGAGCAGCTCCCTGCAGGTGAAGCTGAGTCCCTGGGGCAGACCAGCACTGATGGTGGTGGTGCTGGATGTAGAGATGATCTGTGGAGCAGTGCAGTAGACGAACAGACACACGGTGGCTTTGTCACTACACGGGTACTTTACTCTGTAAACCAGTTCAGATGGCAGTTCAGGTTACAGCACAAACAGTCTATAATCAGGTAGCTGTCACAGAGATTTGCAAGGTTATTCATTGGATCCCGTAGTATACTCTCTTTTGATGATCCCGTGTCCTGCTACTAAAACCTGCCCCGGCACAGCCCTCTTGTATACCAGGCCCATTGGGATGCTGTGAGATTCCCTCCTTTCTGTCTATGAAGTGGCTCGACCTTTTGTGGGTGATCCTGGCAAGACTGCACTTTGTAGACAGGGTGTCAGGGTTGATGAACTGACCTGTGACGACCGGTGTAGACGGCTCAGGGGCTGAACACCCTGCACCGTATCCTCGGAGCCACTACTCTGTTAGGTGGACTAGGGTTCCCCCAGAGTATGGGCGCTCCGATATAGGGTCCCCTCTTTCTGTTCCTGGGCTGCCTCTTTTCTAGGCCCCCTACCTGGGAGTCTACTTCTCTCGCTCGGAGGCTCCCCTCTCCTTCGATCCTCAGTGCAAACTAAAACTCCACTGTGTGACTTCCCTCCTCCCTAACTCTCCCCCTAGGGACTGGGCTCCAACCATTTCCCTAGGCTCGAGTGTGGGAGTGCTGAGGTGGGATACACTTACAAACCTTATTCCTCCCTGTAACAGGAATAACTGCACATTTTTTTGTTGGTGCAGTACACCTACTGTGGCGAACTGACCAGTGGGGCGCCACATATCACACTATCACAAGTAGGGCCACAGAATACGGGACATTATGACAGGAAGTGGTCCAATTTAGGAGACAATACTACTGGAAAGGATGAGGAACATTATTTAAAGGCGGGACCCAGAATAGAGAATTTCGTACGGAGTGGACCCATGATGAAGGACATTATTACAGGAAGGGGCCCAGGACTAGAGATGAGTGATGTTCGATTCGAAATGTGCGCCAATTTCAAATTCGACCTGTTTTGGGCGGTGTTTGAGTCATTCGACGAATACGAACAATTTGCTTCAAATTCGATAGTTCGAGGTTATGTTTGATAACGGTTCATTCACCTTAAGCGTAACTGGTTTTTCACAGTAATACTGTTATTGAATGTTAATATCCAGTTTCAGTGTATTGTGTGCGTGGGGGCGGTTTAGATCAGTGCTGCTGAAATAATGCCGATCTCCATTTTTTTTCTGCTAATTGCATATACAGTGGGGCGGTGCAAGCTGTCAGCCAATCACACACGCAGCAAAGTGCATTTTTTTGCACACAAGCAAGGGCATGTGTCACATGTCCTTGCCCTATAAGACCCGGCCATTTTCCCCATCGCCGCCATTACCTCAGTGCTTTAGTTGTGTGTCAGTCAGGCACCGCTACTGCTGCTGTGGGCACTATAAAGTGTGACTTAGAGCAGTTCCTTTTTATTTTTTGCCGGGTTTGTGTCCCAGTGTGTGCAAGTGTTTTTCACTGCATCTGGCCAAATCAAGCTCAGGTAATCCTTTCGGGCGGGGTAGTGCAGCACTGCTGTAAAGAAAGCTTGCCACCTGTCTCCAGTAGCCAATTTTTTAGTGCAGCTAGCCCAGTCAATTTTTTTGGGGGCTATAGCAGGGGTCTGGTAGTCAGTGGAGTAGCCAGCTGTGACCCCAAGCTACACCACCTGTGTATCTAAAAACAATTATTTACTGCATCTAACCCAGGCAATCTTTTGGGTAATAGCAGTGTTGGTAGTCATTGGAGTAGCCAGCTGTGAAGCAAGCTACATCGGCCTATCTATTTCATACTAATTTTTAACTGCTTCTAGCCCAGGTAATAGTTTGGGCTAGTAGAATTGTCTGTTAGTCAGAGTTGTAGCCCACTTGTAAAAGCAAGTTTACACCACCTGTCTAATTCATTACTATTTTTAACTGCATTAGCCCACGTAATATTTTAGGGCCAGTAGCACTGTTTGGCCACTCGCTTGCTCGATTTCCATCCAAATTGTTTTTTGCCAACAACTGCAGAGTTGGAAATTTGTTACATACAAAAATGAGTGGCAATAGGCCTGCTGCTGGTGGAAAGGGGAATAGGGTGGTGGAAAGGGAAAAAAAGTTTGTGTCCGTGGGGTAGGTGGTAAAGCAAAATAACATCTGCTGAAGAAAGACCATCTTCCAGCCAAAGTAAGATGTCTTACTTCTTTCTGTGGACAACCTGATAGGGATCCCTTTCTTACAGACACGGGTCACACGACAATCACTACCAATTGTAGATGAGGCACAAAAAGAGCGGGCTTGAATGGATAGCAAAGCGCTTCATAAGTGGGTTCTCTCCCACCTCAACTTCACTTTCACAAATACACCAGTCCTCAAGAATGTCACCCCAATTGCACTTACTTCCCTCACAGCTCCAAGTCTCCGGCTGCCCGTCTGTGGTATGGGGTAAAAAGATGGTTGGTAATGCATTGCTCTTCACTCATACTATAGCCTGGGAATCAGAGGTCTGTGTGGAGCCCACTGGGACGGGGCATCGGTGCCGGAAACCAGGGTGCTGCTGGGGGAAAGTTCACGGCGGTCCTGGTCCGGACCTTTTGTCCGAGCCGCACATATAAAATGGGGGGTTATTTACAGGGGATTTGTCACTCGTGACGCCACCCACTATGTTGCGGCCCAGTAATGGGGCGCCCCGCTGCTGCAGAACCTCCGGGGATGATGGGTTAGCAGCTTGGATGGAATATTTTCCTTGGGGGCAGAACTGGGTTCCCGGGGCAGTGGTAGAGGTAGTTAAAGTCTGTGAGGGATGTTATTGATGCTGCAGGAGAGTAGGAGTAGCAATAGAGATGATAAAGGTAGAGGCAATGGCAGTCTATGAGGGCAAGTGGGGCTTCGGGCATAAGGATGACACACCCACTCACGGTTTCTGTTGTTCTTCAAGTCTTTACTGGCAGTTGGTATTCACAGTTTTTGCCCATGGAGTCTGTCCCAAGTTGCTCTAAACCTGACGGGTCCTTGGCTTCCAAACTTAAACGCTGTGTGTGGCCCTGCTGCTGCTTGTAGCTATATGCTGGCCCTGTGTTGCTCTCGGGTATCAATATGCTGGGCAATTGGTCCTGTGTCACTGACTCCTTCGTGTTGCTTTGCTATGGTGTGGTGAAGATGGTGGCCCTTCACTATGCCGGTGTTTACTGTCCTGTCTGTCTCAGGAAACACCCTCGGATCCGGTATCCGTCTTAAGCGCCTCCCCGGGGTCAGCTTTTGGGGTAAACTCTTTATCCGGGTATTTTTCCTCTGTTAATCTGTCTTCCTTTCCTGGGACCTTCAGGCCCTCCACTGACACTTGGCTCTGCTTCTGCTCCAGACTAAAAAAAACCCTGCAGACTGATAACTGTCACTCTTGTTTTGTGGTAAAAACTTAGCTCCTCCCATAGGAGGTGCCCGCTAAGCTCCTCCCACTTTTGTGTAGTGTTATGTGGGGATTAAACTGTGATTGTTTCTGTGGCATATTAAAACCCTTGAGGTGCCACATCTGCTCCAAAGCTTCTGTGAGTCCAGATGAGGAAATTATCTGCCTGATGCCCAGAAGCTTTGTGAGTCGGATCCGGCCCGGATGAAGAAGGTTCTGAGCAAGCATAATGTAGACCCTCATTCCCAAACTGTAAGTCTGTTGGTGGAGACAATGAGGAAGATGTGATGGGTGATTGGATACCTGATTTTGGGAAAGACAACTTGACTTTTCGGTCAGGGGAGGAAGAGGTTGACTTCGAGGATGACAGGTGTGGGAGCCACACAGGGTGAGGGGTGATTTGGAGATCCCACTTACTGTCAACCCACAGTCAAACCAGTTATGAGAAATCAGCAGAGGGGTGGATGTGTGATGAGAGGCTAGGGTTTCGTTTATTGGCAAGGGGCGGGGGTACTGGAAGCCGTCCAAGAAACTAAACCTAGCCCTTCCCCCCGGAGCAGTCGTGGGTCTTCTTTTAGGCCAAAAGGGCTTTAAGCCCTTTCCAGCCCCGGGCCTTTTTTTTAGGGGGAACAGGGGTAGAAAATTTGGGATGCTTGATTGTTCATCTTGATGAACATTTGCCCGTCTAACCCTTGTCACTGGGGCAACCCGGCCCCTTTCCTTTTCTGTCAGTACACCCCTCCCCCCAGCGCTTTTAAGACCGTTTAGGGAAAAAAAGTGGCTGCGGGGCACAACAAAAATCTGCAAGGCGTGAGTGGTGATGCTTTAGGGGGCCCCTTTTTTTCCCGATTGGGAAAATCAAAGTGAAACAAAGGGGCTAGTTCCCAGTCAAAGGCTTTAAAGTTCAACCTTTTGGGGGTTTCTCCTGTATCTCTAGGCGGTTTTTCTTTGGGTCAGACTTTTTGTCTCCTCCCCGGCCTTGGAAAGGTTTGGGCTTTTTTTAAAAATTTGGGGGAAAAAAATTTAACAAAAAAAGCGTTACCACCAATTTTCGGGGGTTTTCTTTTACGGTTTGGGGGTGATGATCGGGGCAGTCCCCCCTGGTTTGGGAAGGGTTTGAAAAATGTGGAAATTCACTATGTTTCACCACTGGGGGTATTGTGGGAAAAAGCAAAAAACTAAAGGGGTTTTGCAAAAAAGCTTTGGCGATTCCCTGCTTTCGTAAATCCCTTTTTTATGGCCCGGGAAAATTTTTTGCCAAAATTTTTTCCCCTTTTATCCGGGGGGGGTCTAAAAGTTTGGGGCCAAACCCCAGTAGTGGCCCTTTCTTCAAAATCCCAAAGGGGCCTTTTTGCTGGTAGGCATCAAAAAAGGCACTCGGTTTTCTTGCGCATCCCAAAGGGGGACCAAAAATTTTTTTTGGTTGGGTGGCGGCGAAAGGGGAAAAATCATTTTTCCTTCCCCCGCCCTTTTCCCCCAACCTTTTTAAAACAACAAAAAATTTTGATTTAAGGTTTTTCCTCAAAATTTTTGAGTTTTTCCCCCCATTTCCGGGTTTGTCCTCCATTTTTTTTTCCCTTCTCCCGCACCTTCCTCAAAAAAGGGTTTTTTCTGCTTTCCCTGACCCCCCGTTAATTTCCCCTCCCCCACCCACCCATGCCCGGGCCTTCTTTTGGGGGCCGGGGCCATTTTGGACCTTTGAGATCTTGTTTTCCCCTTCCCTTTCGACACCCTTCCCGTACTTCCCCCCCCCCATCCCCTTTTCCCCTCCCTTTTTTGAAAAACGTTTATAGTGTACTCCACATGTAAAAGACAGAAATAGTTTCCTATCTGCTTTAAAGGGGATTTTAACCAAACATCTAAACATTTTTTCGTTCGCCAATTTTAAAAAATGGGGGCGAAAAAGGGGCAAGGTTCCTTGATCCCGGACCACTCCGCAGCGTGATTTGCCCCCCACCTCTGGATCCTGTTGGCCAGGGTTTTAGTCTTTTAAAGTATTTTCACCCAAGGGGCCCCGTCGAAATTTTGCCCCAGTTGCTTTCAACATGTGAGGTTGAATTTCCATCGTGGTCCCCCACATCGCATTTTTTGCCGGTGGGAAAATAGCAGGCCCCAAACGACTTTTGTAACTGGGAATTCATTTTACTGCAGGAAAGCGAACAGCGGGAAGTTTAGCCACACAGCCACCGTTCCCCTGAGAAACCCATCTTTGGCCCGGGGTAGTGGGGGTAAAAAATTTTTCCCGGAAAAAAACCGTTCAAGACCCTGGAACCAAAAAAAGGAGTTGCACAAATTTTCCCGGCGAAAGGGCCCCCACCCCGCCCCTTTTTCAGCAAATTTTTGGCACACGGCCCCTTTCCCTGGCTGCCCCGGTTCAGTGAAAAACAACCATTGATGAAAAAATCTTTTCAAGGGTTTACAAAAAAAAATCCCTCAGCTGGTGACCCCACATTTCCAAGATATTTCAAGGTTTTAAAAACCCCCCCTTTTATTTCCCTTTGGAAACCCTGCCCCCCCCCGCATAATTTAGGAAGGGGTGCAGGATAAACCCTTTTGCGAAGTTAGAAAGCAGGGGGGGCATTACCAAACAGGGTTTTGGGGGGGAGGGGGGGGAGGAAATAAAAAAACAAGGTTGGGGGAGGCAGAAGAGGGAGGAAAATTCTACTTTCAGAGGGACTTTCGCAAAAAACTCGTGGGGACGGCAAACTTGGCAAACAAGGGCCCCCTTTTCCGGGGAAAAACCTTGTGTCCACCAAAGGGGGAAAAAACAGGGGGATTTTGTAGTCCAAAAAACTTGAAAAAAGGGTTTAATTTTTAAACCCCTTTTGCTTCCTCATGGGTAGGAGGAAAATGGTCCCTTTTTCTTGTCCAAAATTGGGGGAAACCCAAAAAGGGTGGCTGCTGTTCTGAGGGCCCGGGGGGTTTAGTAGGGTTTTTCCCCAGAAAAAAACTGGTTTTTGTGAGGCAGGTTTCGGGCAGAGATTTTTGTTGCCTTCATCCAAAAGGGGGTGGGGTTTTCGATGTTCCCCGACAGTGCTAAACCCCCAGAAAGGGGTTTCCACTTCCAAAAAGAAAATGACGAACCCGCCCCAAACCCCACTGGCTTGTGTCTTCTGATACGTTGGTCACCTTTTGGGACACCTTAGAAGTGTTTCTATGTGTATTCTATGTGTTTTTTGTATGTGTTTGAGTTTGCCTGCCATTGTGTTTCAATGGTGTTCAACAGTGTTTTCCACGAACATTGATGAACATTTGACGAACACACACGCCCAGGCCCACACCCCCTATTCAAGCAAATCGAAAATCGAACACTAGGGTTGGTGGCTTCATCTCTACCCAGGGCAAAGTTTATTATTACTGAAAGGAGCACCAGAAGAGGGCCAAAAGGACTTCTAGCTACGTCAACGGACACCAACATCTCCCCTAAGTACTACCTTTTCTATTCAAGGCTTGTTAAACCTACCAATAATCCCCTAATTCTATCTACAATTCCAATCTTTCCTTCCTTAGCATTCCCAAAATCCACCATAATTCTCATAGTTGGTAACACTATCCGTCACTGCTGGAAACCCATACACACCTTGGACGCATACACTTTAGTTGTTGTTTCACATAGTGGACATTTCTGCCACCACTTCTACATCACATACAACTTTGACCACACAACAAAGTATCCGTCTGGATGCCACCACATCCTAAAGTATGTAGAATCTGGCAATTTTAAAAGAATGGCAATCCACGAGGCGTTAGTAAACCCATGCAATAGCAATATATCACAGAAAATGTGCCTTCTTCCCATCATGTCTTTCCACACCTGTTTTTTCTCTTGCAATCTGCAAGTCTCCTTGGAGATATCAGGAATATGTATGTATGAATATCTTTAATTTACAAAGATATATTTGTAGCTCCCTTCATAATGAAACTGTCCAGGAAGAACAAGCTGACATATATCTGAATTACTATTTGGCATTTTGATATGATGGTCACCCAGTGAAAATTTAATATGATGTCTATGTTGCAAAGTGTCTAATTATCACATCTTTTGTTTATGCTGTCATATGTCCTATCTATTCTTTTGTAGTCACAAGATGACACCACGTCTTTGCTGTGATAGTGGTAACATCCCTTTGTTTGTATACATTATCTATCTTTCTATTTGTATTATTGCTTTACCTTAGGACTTTACCCATGAGCCTTATTTATAATTAATATTTGGTCAGCTCCTATGTGTTTTTTCTCTTACCACTTTCTGTAGTGTTTATTTTCAATAATGTTTGATATGTATCATTGTATTACGGTATATGATTTGGCTGATTCTGTATCTATTTTTTTTTTGCTATACTGTTACCACTGTGTGTCCTGATATAGGTACAATTATATGGGACCCAAAACAACAATATAGTTGTAGAATAAATAAAATGACTTCACTGCATCATACATTGTAAATTGGCCAAGTTCTCTTTGTCTACTAAGCACACATATGCTATGAGTGTAAAAAAGAAAATCAGCTCACCCTGAGATATAGCTCCAATCGAGGATATAAGCACAGGAATCCCACCACTGCACAGCGCGTGCCACTTGAAGAAATGTAGTATCGATTCCAGCTGACACATCAGGATGTTTAAAAAATTCCTTTAAACTTTATTTAGAAAAAATAATCAATAAATATCATACACAATGATTAGGCAGGCCGGTTTTAACACTGGCGTTTACAAACGCCGCGCACCGAAACTGCAGCCAAACGCTTAACGTTTAACATGGGAACGCATATGCCCTGCGTTTGGCTGCGTTTGCGCACGAATTTGTGCACCCTTCTGGAGCACAGCCCTTGTTTGCATTTTTTCTGCTTGATTTATCTGCAAGGCGCCCGCAAATGCACAAACCTCGTCATAGAAGTCAATGAATCCGCAGTGTCCTCCTCATGACAAAGCGGCAGGAGAACGCTGCGGATCAACATGAAATCTCTCCCCAGTGGCCGCCGGTGATCACACGTCCACCAAGAGATCAGCTAAAGCCACCACTGATCTCCCGCCGTTGTCCGCGGGGAGAGCGGTGAGAACAGCTGATCTTACAGTTGTATTAAAATCTCCCGTGCTGACACCGAATAGGTGAAGATCGCACGGGAGATTTGAAGCAGTGATCAGCTGGTTTTCATATCTCTATCTCCTCACCTACTCACCCTATTTGGGTCGCGCGGGAGATCTTAAAACAGCTGTCAGATTCAGCTGTTTCTTCCGAAATCTCCCACGCCGATTCGCGGAGATCAGCTTGTGGCCCGGGAGGAGGAGATCTCTGCCGCGATCTCCTCCTCCCGGCTGCCCCCCGAGAACCAGCTTGATTGGCTGGCGGGCTGCATACAAATGTAACACATGCGGAGATTCTCCGCTGCATTCACATCATTATGGGCTGTGTTTGCACTGTGTTTTGCGTCAGCATGCCATAAAGCGCATGCAGACACAAACCCAGTGTGAAACCACCCTATGACACGTCTCAGACATCATTGGCAAAAATAAAGAAGGGGTGATGTAAATATGTAAATAAAAAAGGGTGGTGTAAATATGTATTTAAAGAAAAATCCAAACAAAATTTTTTCCTTTATTTTGCTGTGCACCTCAGTGATCACCACCTAAGACATGGTTTGGGGACATATTTAATTTGCATATTTTATTTATAATTTTCTTCTCAGTCTTGATGACATTGCAGTTTTCTTATTTATGAAAGTTCTGTTGAGCCGCATCCAAATGGGATAAGAAAATGATACTTACAAGGCTGAGCACCCTCCCCCCTTCTTCAAGGTCTTATAGCATCTATGAGTGAACTTCATGGTCTGTATGTGAGGCACCCAGGCAGTGGGGTACTCGGGGCCGGGCTGGTGTCTGTCTCTCTGGGATCACAGTAGTTGTGATCCGCTCCCGTGGCCTGGGCTCAGTCCAAAAAGGGAGGGGTTATTTACAGGGATTTTTGTCGTGATGCCCACCTGGGGTAATGTGGTCATTGGGACCACCGCTGCCGTATTTCCTGCTGGGGAATGTGACTTTAGGGCAATGTGGATGGTTAAGCCCATCCTCAGGTAGGAGTGAGAGTCCCCAGGGCAGGTTGTAAATAGTCTATGTGTGGAGAAAGCAGGGTGATGGGTACAAGAATAGGCAGACTCACTGTTTGTAGTTTTTCTCCAGTCCCTTTACTGGAGCAGATGTAAAAAAGCATGTCCATGGAGTCTTGAGAGCAACTTGGGTAACTCTCACCTGAACGGTCTTAGGCTCCCTTATCTGCTCTTGCAATTTGGCTCCTGCTGCTGCCTTAAGCTTGGCTGACGACCTGTCTCATCCGTGAGGGTACCAGTAGACAGGCAACTCGAGTCCTATTACCTATACCCTGTTCCCGTGTGGTCAGTTTGAGCTGGAACTATAGATTGCTGTGTCTCTGTTTGTAGTAGCTGGAATCCTGTAACCTCTCTCCGTCCGTGTTGACTTGCCGGGATATGTGACCCTACACAGTCTTGGACTTCCGGTGTCCATATCATATGCACCTTCCTCTGGGAGTGAGGCACGGAGTTTCTCAGATTTCCAGGTGTCTCTTGCTTCTCCTTTCCTCAGACCCTAGCCATAGGTCTGGAACTAGTTTTGTTTAGACCTTGAGAGCTTACACACTTCCTTTACACTCAGGTCCTCTTCAACAGAGCCCTCCCAGGAACATGCACTAACTTCCTCCTCTCTAGACCAGAATATATAGGGGACTCACCCTGAACCCGGATTGGTCTACCCCTTCTGGCTTGGAGTGTTGGAATTAAGTGTGAAGAGCCCTTTGCCTGATGAGAAATACCCTTTATGTTTGCTCTCTGGTGAACACACCACTACCGAGGGGCAGGTGAAGACACTGTGTAACATTGACACCAGGATGCCACATTCCCCCTTAGTGAAAGACAGTACTACTTCCGGGACAGTGGCAACTTTTTAAAAAAGTAACACAAAAAGGATGACAATAATATATTAAAAAGTAAAAGAGTTTCAAAAAGCAATCTCTGCGTTGATGAGACCTTTTTCACACCAGGGCTTGTGAATATTTACAAGAAGTCTTCTACCACAACCAGTCGAGTGTTAATTTATGGTCCATTTTTAAAAGTAAAGAGTTCAACGAATATTCAAAAAGTTCTTACTGGACAGTCTCCTGTATGTTCTGGCTTTTAGGTTTCAACGTTGACACATATATAAATAGATTTCCTATGGGTGTCTTGGCTTAGGAAGGCCTGGTCTCACTCTTACCACCCCACAGGCACTTTTTTCCCTAACAATATGCAGGGGTTAATCCGGTTCCTCCACCCTTCTGTAACCAACTATTGTTTACTGGGTTCTATCACACATTTTCACCCTAAAACATATGAACATTAATTTATCATATCTTACACTTTAATCTTTGTACCGAGCTGGGAGCTTTACCCTGATACCCTAACGCTGTGACCTTCTTAATACAGTGTACCTAAGTGTAACTAAGCATGAAGCTATGTGTAGAGGTGTAGCTTTGTAGATGTCTGTGATTCTGAGTGGAGACATAGATCTGACAGCAGGAACTTGGCAAGCTCACTGGGACCCAGAAATCTGTTTCTTCCTGTGATTCCTCTACGGGTGCTTTCTTCCAGTTCTTCCTCTCTTGCGATTCTTGTTTGCCCGGGTTCAGGTACTGGTTCAGGTACTACCACTTAAGGAAATGCGAGCTTGGTACTAAGTGGGGGGGGGGGGGGGGGGGGGGGGGGGGGGGGGGGGGGGGGGGGGGGGGGGGGGGGGCTACTCCATGGTAATATTGTCCAGGTTTTTTGGAAAATCTCCTAAGACAGTATGGAAATTCATCTTCTTGGTGTCTTCATTCATGGTTTCAGGACACAAAGTTTTAGTGGATCTCTTGATAGATGCTGATGTGGTTCTAACCTTCATCTTCACTAATTAGGAGCACACTTTTGTATGTCAAAAGTTTATGGGAGAACAGTGTATTGGTGTTGATTCCCATTGGTCATCTAATTTGTAGGTGGACTTTATTCCCCTCTCATAGACAAAAACAAGTATATCTTTTATAGTGTAGGTCACCTATACAAAAAATATTTTATCATTCTTATAGTAAATGGTGCTGAGAAGATATACTAGACCCATACCATGGAAAGAAACATTGTACAATTTTAGAATCCATTTCAAACCCCCATTTGTAACAAAAATATCCCTTTAATTTAAACAAATTAAAGCATACACCACATAAATGTGTAGCTAAAACGCTTATTGAGTCCCCACTGGTCTCTATGCTCTAATAGACACAAGAAAATTACTTGTAATGCTAGTTTTACAGCCATCACAGACCACAATGGTGACCACCTCATCCAGTGATTGGCATATTTCTGATGTATTTGAGATTGGACCAGGGGATCAAGACGGACCTAAACAATCATTGGAACAAGAGCTTTTGGGGATTGATGAGTAACGAGCAAACTACTAAAGAACAGAATTGTTCGTAAGCCATCTGCCCTCTGTAAAAAATACCATTTTATTTCTTGGAAAGCTTTAATTTCATATCAACTCTTTGAATCCTCTGCCATGGATCAGGACCAAGATCTAATTAATCAATTTTGAGTGTTCCTTATATTTTCTTCAGAAGGTATTAAAGCTACAGAAATGTTACAGGTGAATGTAAAGTTCTGAGTAAATTTAATTTGGTTTATTTATTTTTGCTAGTTTGTGTCCTTTTTGTTAATTGGAATTTGGTGTTCACGTTTTCTTTATGTTTGTTTGTGTTGGATTTATACAAATGCTTATTAAAGAAAAACTCCAATTGCGTAAAAGATATGGTGAATTGAGTACCGAATAACTACTTTAAATTCATTTTTCTCTAGAGTCCAAATCCATTTGGAAGCCAGAACCTATACCCTCTAATGACGATTTTTAACAACAACATTCCATTCTTTACATTGAAAAAGAATTAGACAGAGGAAGTTTCTAGCACTCTCCATGATTTCAGATCCCTCAATTCCCACATGTACAAAAAGATTAAGCCAAAGCAAGTATTTTATTGCTAATTTTAACTTTCTAATTTAGCTGTAAATTGGGAAAACACTAGAGGAAATACAGATAGAAGACAAACATTTTAGGTCAAACTCACATCCAATAGACTGTAGCTAAAATATATTATAGTGCTAATTGGAAAGCCCTGCCCCATCTTCACACTCCACTATTTTAACATGATTTTATGAGTTTTTAGTAACTTCAAAACCGATACGTTTTAAATCCACTCAAATACCTAGCCATTTGTGGTCCCTAAATATTATCATTGGAAATTTCTGGAAGACCTAGAAAAATGTTATTTTCATATAGGGTTTTAGCAGCTGTGTGGGATAAAGATAAGTTTTTTTTCATGGTTGTACTGCCATATTACCTACAAGAGAATGAGTGGAGGAACATGGGAAATGCGCAGAAAGCTACAGGTGGTAGCAGATGGGCACCAGACCAAACCTAACTTTCCCAGTCAAGTAGTACACTCATAACTCCTCCATGTTTTGTTTAATACCCTGTGATTCACTGTTATGTCAAATGTGAAGACCCATCAGTTATTACTGTAGACACAATTTTTCATCTTTAACCCTAGCTTAGGTGTTATTCCATTCTGTTAAGCAGGGGTCCCCAATCTGTAGCTTGGAGGCCGCATTTGAGCTCGAAGGCCAGTCATGTGTGTCTCACACGTCCTCCAGCTTGGGGCATGCATTAACAACACCCAGGGTCTACAAAACCAATATGAAGATTCTCCAGAATAGTGAACTTTCATGAGTAACCCCACACAAGAAGAGCAAATCTGAATGGGGTAAGATAGGCACCCCTTGACTGGGTACTGCCTCACATGATCTCTGTGGTAAAAGCTTTGTCTTTCATTATACCATAATGGGGCTCTGTGCTGTCAATACTGGAACAGGGCTTGAGTTGGAAGTGTTCATGGAACCTTTCTTATTGCTGATGTTGGCTCACAACCCCTCTTATGAGCTGACTGTGGGCTCTCAAGGTCAGAAAGGTTGGGGACCTCTGCAGTTCTGGTCATAGTCTCTGCATTGCTACAGTTTTTGCTCTTGGTGTTTGAAAATACTTTGCTCCCTGTAATAGTACAAACATTACAACCTGTTCTCTCATTCTCTAATAGCTCAGTGTGGTTATTTCAGTTTGATTCCCAAGCGAATGTCACTGGTTTGAAATAGAGTGGCAGGGCCATGAAAAACATTTCTCAAGAAAAGAGGAACAGCATAATCCAAACTCATCAATTAGCGATCTCTAGGCCAAGAAATATTTGAACAAAACCAGCATCGATGTGAGGGCCCATGACAACTGGAAGAAAATATGTAGTCTGTCCATCTGTTCATAATCCAAAAGGTGACGTCCAGGTGCAACAAACAGATCAACAGATGTTTATGCAGCAACATGCGCCACACACATTACACAAGTCTGGATTGGTGGCCGAAAAAAGGGGATAATCTCAAGTTCAATACTGTCATAAAAGATATTGGCTTGAGTTGTCAAAAAAAAAGTCGACAGTGAAAAGTCATATGAAAGTGACAGTGAAGATTGAAATGGGTATTAGAGCGTTGAGCCAAAAGCCAATAGACTAGCTCTGATGGGTGCAAATGGGTCTGTAAGAAACAAGGAAAAATAGTGCTAATGGATTGAAGAAATTAAAGGGGTTTTGCCATGAATTAAGTTCATGTTTTAATCATAGATTCTTGGAATAATAACAATTTCCAAATTTGGATGTGTTTAAAACAAGGTCCTGTGATAAGATAATTCTTATAAATGATGCCCCTGCTGTGTACATTTACTTTTTATTTCTGACTGTGCATGGAACACAGTCTGAATCATGACCAAATCTCCTGGGCAAGGTGAATAGAAAAGAGTTCATACAGACATTACAAGCACAAGATCACAGAGGATTCTTGGTATGAGGTAAAACATTTCTCCTGCCTGTTTGTAAAAAAATGATTTACCTGCAAAGAAAGATTAATTTGTGATTAGAAGATGAGCGAGTAGTCAAATACTCAGACTCGCTATACTCATGCCGAGTAGATCGGTAATACTCGAGTATTCGATCCAAGAAGTCAAGTCCAATGTTAGTTCCAATGGAAATGCGAGTAATTGTCTGATGGACCCAAAAAAGCGGTCGGGAGGCTGAGATAAGGCTGAAATGGGTGCCTGATTTGCCATAAGAGCAAGATATATGGTGGGAGATTTTCTGACAGCTCAGTGTGTAAGTGGTGTAAAGAGAGGATCTGCCCTAGGAGCTGTGTGGATAGTTAACGCAGGAAGAAGCCGACCCCATCATCATCATCATCACAAGGGCTTCCACAATTATAAAGCTTGGACTATTGGCATTGTTGTTCCACTGCCACTCACAGTCACAATGTGCAGGCATGGTGTCCCTCTAAAAAATTAGCCCATGGGCCTGTAGTAAATGGTTTGTATGAAGGTAGCAGGCCTCAAAGGCCAAAGACAAATTTTTGAAAGCAGGACTACTAGACTGCTAACATTAGTTTGCAGTGCCACCGATGTCCAGGCAATACCGCCATGTTCACACAATCTTCTCTGTTGAGTATTTAGCGGTCTGCGCTAAAATAACTTTAGGCATTTTCCAGTGAAGCGGAGATGCGTTTGCAACGCCGCTTCCTGGGTGACGCAGCCCCCTGGTTATCCCTATTTTTGTTCGTTGTAACCAGTACACAGACAAGACTGCCTAAAAAACCCCAATAAGGGCCTGTAACCATGGTTGATGAAGGAAGCAGGCCTCAAGGCCAAACATTTATAAAGCTAGGAGGTACTATCGCAGCAGTTTTTGCAGTGCCCAATGATCCCACGGCATAGCCCATAGGTCTCCAAAAAGTAGCCCATGCGGCTGACCATGTTTAATGAGGAAGCAGCCTCAAGGGCCAAACAATAATGAAAGCTATGCAACTAGGTCACGGTAGTGCATTGTCCCAATGTCCAGCGCCATAGCCATAGTGTCTCCAAAAAAGTAGCCCTAAGGGCTGTACCAAGGTTGATGATGGAAGCAGGCCTCAGGACCAAACAATAAAGAGCTAGAACTGCTAGCATAGTTTTTGCAGTGCCTAATGTGGCAGGCATAGCCATAATGTCTCCCAAAAAAAATTAGCCCAAGGTGCTGTATCATGGTTTGATGAAGGAAGCAGGCCTCAAAGTCCAACAATTAATAAGCTAGAAATACTAGCAACAGTAGTGGCATTGGTCCAATGTCGCGAGGCATAGCTCATTGTGGTCTCCAAAATGTAACCCATGGGCTGTAATAATGGGTTGATTGACGAAACAGCCCGTCCAAACGCCAACAATAACTTTTTTTAATTCTAAAAAAAAGTTTTTTAATTTTTTTTTTTTATCTGTTTAAATTTTTTGGGCGATTTTTTAAAATTTTAAAAAAGGTGCGAATTTTTGGGCCTGGTAAAGGGGTTTACAAATTTTTATCATATCTCGGGGGGAAAAAAAAGGGGAAAAAAACAAAATTTAAAAACCATTTTACTCAAACGGGCCAGGGGTTTTTTCAAATTGCACAAAAAGGGTTTTAAATTTTTTTTTACCCATGTTTATCGGGAAGCGCAAAAAATTTAAAAAAACCCTTTTTGAAAAAAACGGGCGCCTTTAAATATTTCAAAAACTTTCCCGTTTCGGGGTGCCCTTACCACAAAACTGTACCAAATTTTTTAATGGGGGTTTTGAAGATCCCAAAATTTTTATATTTTACCTGTAAAGCGGCAATTGGGGGGGTTCCAACATATCTAAATATATTTTTTTTTTAAACCCGACGTCCCTTTAATTTTTTTTTTTTTTTTTTTTCCCTTTTTAAGAACTACTTTAGTTAATTACAAAATTAAAAGTTTGGAAAAAATTTTTTTTTCATCATTTTTTTTTTTCTAAATTTTTTTTGGGTTTTAAAAAAAAAATAATTTTGGGGCCCGGTAGTTTTAAATTTTTTTTAAAACTCAGCCAAAAAATTTTTAAAAATTGGAAAAAGGGAGGGCTCATTTACCAAACGGGAACACTTTCATTTGGGGGATGTTTTCAAACTAAAAGTTTCCTTTTAACAAAATTTAAATTTTTGAAAGGGGATTTGGGAAAAAATAAACTGATTGTGGGGCTTGGTGAATTTTTGAAATTTTACACTAAATATTTTAAAAAATTTGCACTTACCAAAGAATTCGTCCCTTGGGGCAACTGGGGGCAGAGTCATCACAAATTAAAACCCCCCTTTTTTTAGTGGAACCCGGGTTCTTTTACATTCCCAGCCCCCCGGTCCCATCCCTTTGGGTTTTTTAAAAGGGTTTTGGGAAAGGTTCGGCCAAATTAGCAACTTTAAAGGAAAATTTCTCCAAAACCGAGGGAATCAAAATTTTTTTGGGCCTAGAATTGGTTTTTCATCATTTTTAAAAAATTCCCATTTAAAAGGGGAAAATAAAAAAGCCATTAAGGACTTGGGAGTTCCTTTTTAACCCCCAAAATCTTAACCCAAATTAAACAATTTAAATTTTCAACCCCCTTTTGGGCTAACGCGGAAACCGGGATTTTTCCTCCAAAAACAATTAAAGGGGTTTCCTGGGTTTGGGAGAATAAAGATCCAAAATGATTCCCTTTCCCCACTCTTAAAAACTTTCAGGAAAATTCCTGTTCTATTGGAAAGGTTTCCCCCCAAAAGGGGAATCTATATCCTTTTTAAATTTGTCTGGGGGGGAAGAGGTTTTAGGGTTCGAAAGAATACCTATTTCCCTTGGGCCCGAGACCCGAGGGGGGGTTGGGGCACCCAAAAATAAAAAGCGTAATTTGGGGGCTTCCCCCTTTTTTAAGCTCAGATTGCATTAACATGGCCCCTCCCCAAAAATTGGGGAGGGGTGGGGAAAGATGGGTTTTGGGGGGTTTCCCCCTGAAAAACCTTTTTTGGGTTCCCCTAAAGACTCCACAGAAACCCAAATACCTTTGACAGAAAATTAAACCCAAAAAAACCCTTTAAGGATTGGGGACCTATACGAAAAAACCCCCCCTTTAAAAAGACAGACTTACCCTTTGACCCCCTTTTTTTCCAAAACCCCCCCCTTTCCCCCCCCAATTTTTCAGGCCCAAAATTTTTTTAAAGGGTTTTGGGGTTTGGGGGATGACAACCCCAATGGGCAACCCGGGCCAGGGGGTGGTTTGCCCCCCAAAGGGAAGCTACAACTCAAAACCTACGAACCTTTTTAAATTTATTTCGAATTTCTCCAAAAACCGGCAAATTAAATTTAAACTACCACCCTCTTGGGAGGGAAAAATTTGACGCCCAACTTTTTTGGGAAAGGGGTTTTTCCCCAAATGAAACTCCACCGAGGGGCAAAATAACCCTTTTTAACCCGGGCCTTTGGTTATAGAGGCGGCACCCTTTACTTCCAAAAGGGGCTGGGAGGGAATTTTTTTGGGGGAACATTTCAGAACTAATTTTTGGAGAAACTTATTTTTTAACTCCTTCTTTCGCAATTTTCGCACAAAAAGAAGCATAAGCCGGGGTCACTAGATGGTTTCTTTTTGCCCACGACACTCCCCCAAAAATTTCCCTGGAAAACCCCCAAAACCCCCCGGGCCCTGGGGAAGAGAAGGGAAAAATGAAAACACATTTTGGGGGGAGTTGGGGAAATTTCCCCTTTCCGGGTCGAGGGTTTTTTAAAGTCCAAACTCACTTGATTGGTTTTAAAAAATTTTAATACAAAAATCGAAGAGAGTCGCACTAGCTTTTGGTTCGAAAAAATTCTTAGGGTTTGGGTTTAAAGGGTTCTTTTTCACGATCTGCAAAAATTTTAAATATCTTTTCCCCACAGAAAAATTTTCACTCTGGCATGGGGACCAGGGATATACCCCCTTTTCCTTCCCATACCCACCCCCCCCCCCCCCTCCTTTTTTTCTTTTTTGGGGGTTTTTTTTCCCATCTTTTTTTTAAAGGGTTTTTATTCTCTTCCTCTCCTCTTCTTTTCTACTCTCTTTTTTTTTCCCCTCTGATACATTCAAATTAGGTATTTTCCCTTTCACACCTTTTCCTCAAATCTAGTGAACTTTTTAAATTTTCAAAACTCACGTGGGAGTCTTATTTCCCTTCCTTTCGGGGCAAAAACCCATCATGATTCCAACGGCCCAAAGGGGGAACCCACTACGGTCAACCTGTAAAAAAGGGGCCAAGAATAAAAAATAAATTTTCCCTTTTCTTTCCCCTTTGACATCAAACATTTAAAACCCTTAAAAGGTTTTATACTTATTTTAAAAAATTTTAAATTTTAAAATTTTAGAATTTTTCACCAAAAAACCAAAATAAATTTTGCACTTTTCTTAAAGTTTCTAATAACTGGTGAACCTTTTTGATATTTTAATGTCTCAAGTTGTTAAAAGATTAATGTATTCTTTCAATGTTTTTTTCAAAAATTTAATAAAAATAATTTAACCATAGTTTTTAAATTATTTTAAAATATACCCATCACCCCCAACTTGAAATTTGTACAGTGTGGCTAAACATAAAAAACAAAATGGGATTTTTGGGGGAAATTTTTATTAAAAAGTTTTTTTTCGGAAATCGTTTCAAAATGTTGCTTTGCATTCGCATGGAAAAAATTAAAAAAAAACAAATTCTCTTTGACAACTGGGGAAATCTGGACATTTTTTATAGAAAATTTTTTTATTTTGTTTTTCCATCTTTTTCACCCCAAAAAAAAAATTTTTAAATCAACCAGGCCCCAAAATTCACCCTTTTTTTTAAAATTTTAAAAATCTTTAAAAAAATTTAACTATAAAAAAAAATTCCAAACTTTAATTTGTAATTAACAAAGTTAAAACTTCTAAGGAAAAAAAAAAAAAAAATCAAAACGTCAGTAAAAAAAAAAATATCATTTTTAAACACTTATAAGGAAAAAACCCATTTACCCATTAAAGTAAAATAGTTAAAAAATAACCCTTGCATCCCAACTTTAAATTTTGGTAAAGATGTCTAAACAAAGCAACACATGCAGTTTTCAAAGATCCCTCTTGTGACATACTGTGAAAGCCTGTAATAGTTCTGAGTAGCAATGGTTGTTTTATTTTTGTCTCATCTATCTTATTCCCTAGCCTTCGATTATGAGGAGAAACGTAAAGGCAGGAACAGCGAAATTCCAACACTTTTTGCCGAACTTTGAAATCCATTTACAAAAAAAATAAATTTTTTTAAAAAATTTTTCTCTTCACAATTTTGCATTGTCTGACCATGCTATTATCAAATAACAAAATCTCAAAAGAATTAAAAATATAGAAGGTAATAATCATTGGTTCACTGACATGGAGAACCCCTTACACATGGAAGGTGAGGGAGGGGTGCAAAGCTGATGACAATCGATCTGTTTAAATCACCCCCTCCCTTCCTGCATGGGGGGGGGGGGACGCCGGGGAGGTAATGAAATAGACTGTGATAGCGGGGAGGCTTATCCATATGCCCTGCAACCCCGGTGACTGTAATTGTTTTTAACTTAATTGACCATGAGTACATGTTTGGCAGGAGTTGGAAACAAGAGTAAGAAGAAGAAAAGGGTTTGGTATGGGAAGGGGGGATGGACTGGAGCTGTTATCAGGAGGGCTTTAAATACTCTTGCAAATTCAGTTCTTGTATTAATTTATCAGAGTCAAGCCTGTCTGCATTCTTCTTGTATCAGCATGTGCGTGTATCATTGATGATTGCCCCAGCGGCACTGGAAAACACGCTCTGACATCACACAGACCAGCCAGGGCATATTCGCCAGCACCTCCAAGACATATAAGGAGAGGTCTGGCAATTAATGCAGCTTGGATACCCAGTAATTAAATGAACAGAATGTCAGGAAGGACGCAGTTATGGTCACTTAATAGTTGTTGACCATCTTGTACAAGCTTCTCCCCTCCTTGCCATTGTTATCGATCAGCTAGCCCCTACTGATGAGCCAGTTTATTTAAGATGTGCCCAGTTTGTGAACATTACCACCACCCCCTCTTTTGGACCTGCTGGTCGTGTCTCTCTCGGTTTAATGCATGCTGTTGCACAAGCTGGTATATCTGCTAGCAGCGTTTGTGTCTTGAGGGTGAATGTTGCCATCAAAGATCGACAAAGGCCCTCTTGAATAATTCTATGTGAAACCTCTTATGGTGACTGCAACAGTAGTGGAAGGAAAATTAGTCTTTGTACCGTGCGACTAGAAACCGGTATAATGGTTGTGTGTGAAATGTGGATCACGCGAATTAGGGTCTTGACACATAGACTGTTAGATATAAGGTGTGCCATGTGTGCCAAGCTGCGAGAAGGCCAATGTTCTGTTACCCCAGCAGGAGGAACAATACCATTGCTTACCTCACACTGACTCTTCTCCTCCACTCTCACTCCTCTTCCAGCCCACCCATGCGGACAGAACATGAAGCTGGGGTTGGGAGTCCCCTGTGTAGCATGAGGGTCCCCTCGGTACCGACTGTAAAAGAAGTCCTCTCCCTCCTCAACTTCCTCATCATCTTCATTCGCCCAACTTTGCCTGATGAGATTGGCTGGCTTGTGTAGGATAACCCATTATGAAGTCTTGCTCCATATGCAGCTTCTGGGCATTCAAAGATTCCATTTTTAGATAAATGCAGCATTCTTTCAATAGACATAGCATAGGGATGGTTTAACTAATAATAGCCATATCACACGCTCACCAAAGCTGGTGCATGTACTCAAGTTATCAAGCCACCTCACAAATCTCAGCGATCCACACCCACTCGACAGTTGTTATGTGTCTTGTGCTGATCTCATCTGATTGGCAATGTTTAAGCTGGAATTCAGCAAGTGCCCTCTGAAGCTCAATTATCCTTGCCAACATATGATATGTTGATTCCACCGTGTTTTGGCATGTCGCAAAGTTAGTCGGTGGTTTGGCTAAATTAAATTGCTGTTGAAGCGCTCAGACCGCCAACAAGCGGTTTGACGAATGGAGAAATGGGTGCAAATACAGTGCACCTTCTCAATAGGTATGTGCAAGTCAGGGTATGTTTTTATAATTTCTTTCTGCACCACTTGGTTCAGCACGTGATCCATGCATGTCACGTGTAACCAAGCTTCCCAGCTTTAAATTAAAGCCGCCACCAGGTTACGCCCTATTAGCAATAACAACCAAGACTGAGTTAAGGTTGCAGTGGGGAGAGCCACTAATCGGTCCTGTTTATTTTATTCCTTGCCACAGCTCTGCTGGCAGTGTGTAAGTGTATCACACACCGAAGCATATGAGCTTCTGCAGAGCGTGTTGGCCGCTTTGCCGATGTGGCTGCTGTACTAGCCCCAACTTGTGGAATGAGTGGATGGTAATTCAGCATAGGATGATGAAGGCGGAGAGGAGGAATAAAGTGGTGAGACAGGAGGTATATGATGAGGCAGAAACTGCCTGAATTTAGGTAGGGCAGTTATTCATAGGCGTGGGTAGGGGTAGTGTGATCGTCCAGTTTGAGACTTTGTCCCACCCTCCAGCAGGTTGAGCCAGTGTGCCGTGACAGAGATGGTATCGCCCTGTCCACTATACACGTCCACATGTCAGTTGTAAGGTTGGACCTTTTCCCCGCTTACGGCATTGGTGAGGGCAAACGGCTTTACAATTTTTAAGACGTGCTGGTGTTAATGCGGGGACGGGCAAACACCCCGGGAAAAATAGAGCCGACTGGAAACTGAGTAATCATGGGCAGCAACAGCCAACAGATCACGGAAAGACTGTTGTCCCCACAAGAAGCCTAAACAGCAACATCTCCACGCCAGCAACTTGGCAATGAGTCGCATCCAATATTGTGGCTTGCCTGTTAGTGGCTTGGTATTTACGCCTCCTTTCATAATATCTGGGTCACGGAACAACTGGATGTTTGGCTGGGACAAACATGTGGATGAGTCTTGGTTGTGTCCTGCATCTGTGACAACTGCAGCTTGTGAGCCAGAGTTATGATCATCCTGCTTCCTGGCCAGCTAGATTGGGAAGGACGGATCACAGGCGACATGGCGAATGTTTTGAACCGCAAGACTCCAATTTTGTACCCTGTTGCTCTGCCCTACCAACAGGGTGCTTGACTGCCATGTGTTTCTACATACGTGTTTGTGCTTTGTTTTGCCTTTGCCCTGTGCGTCTGCTCAGCCTTCGTATGGTAGATTGCTACAGATGACAACATTTGGTTCCAGAAGAACTATCTTGAAAAAAAATTCCAGACAGCGCAGAACGCAACATTGCCTTGACTAGGGGCTACTAGAGGATCCTCCCTTGGCAAACAGTTGACACAGCTTGGCACTCTGCTCAAAACCAGCTAACCCTTTCTGCTTTGTGACCTACGTATCCAGGTCGGATGGTGGTCTCAAAAATCATCAACCACCTTCGACGTCCATGTCATCATCCTTCCGTGCTGTGTTGAAATTGCCCGGCTGGCCAGAACTGCAACTGTGGTCATCACCCATCAGCCTCCACCTCCTTCAACACCAGTATATCACGTGAAATAAAGTGGCTTTTCTTCTGGGCCGTGGTTTTCAAATAGTTTGGCCATGAACAGACAATAACTTATCTCATGTTCCTCAGCAATGTCGCGCGGTGTAGAGGATAGAGGCCTAAAAAAGGACATGGACCAACAGAATCCTCAGAGTGTTCAAGTTGGAGTCAAATCATTCCTGTGACTCCTGATGGAGAAGTGAACTAGAACAGGTTGAGAATAGGATGACCCAGCTTTCTCTGTATGGACAGAGACTGTGTGGTCGTGTACATGGGTGCTGCTAGAAAATTTCGTGTATGGGGCGTTATCAGCCATCCAAAACAGTACAGCTGCTTGCTGTTCTGACCTTATGACCACGCTTTACGTTTTAGATCGGCGAAATTTCGCCAGGAACATAGATGCATAAATCTCTTCTGTCACGTGAAAACCAGACTCTGTGCCTTGTCAGGACACCATTGAACAACCTCCAACACCCATGTCCGTGGTCCCTGTCCTTTCAAAACAAACCTTTTTTAGGAATTTAGATTTTTCTGACATAGCTGCACATGCTCCGATTCAGATATTGGGAACAAGGAGCAGTTAGTTGCTTTTGGAAGGTAGCACTACAGACAGCTTATACTGCTTTGTGTTTTACACACAAGCATTGCAACTGCACCAAAAAAATTGCCCGTGAGGCTTAAGGCAATATTATTACGTGCGCCAGTCAACCACATAAAACTTGCGGTGCTGGCTGCGTGTCCATTTGTGTAGTACCGTGTGTGGCTATTGGAATGAACCACAGCACCGCAACGGCACTAAGAAATATTGCCCGAAGTTTAAGGCAATATTATTATGAGCCGCCAGTCACCACACAAGACAGTGGTGCTTGGCTGCGGGTCAGTTGAGGAATAGCTGGCACGCTAATTGGTGTGAACAAAGCACGCAACGGCACAAAAAAATTGCCCTGCAGGTTTAAGGCGGATATTATTGATGCAAACAGACCGACAATCACCACACAAGACCCGTGCTGTCTGTGTGTCATGTTGTGGCAGTACGTGCGTGTTATTTTGGTGTGAACACAAAGCACCGCAATGGCATAAAAAAAATTCCCTGAGGTTTAAGGCCTAAAATTACGCGTGCCAGTCACCACACAAGAAATTATGGGGAGTGCTGGTGTATCACGGTCACCCGCGCTGCTGTGGTAAGGGTGAGCAGATCGCGTGCGACGGTAACACATGGTAGGATGTGGAGAGGGGGCTCGAAAAGTACTGGTTCGATCGCCGATTATCCGGACTCTCGGGGCGGAGGGGGGGGGAGCGCGCGCGGCGTGGTGCTTGGAATGCGATATGCGGGGTGTCCACTCTAGTTGTTTTTGTCCGGGGGCGGGGTTGGGGGCGGTGTGGGGTATGGGGCGCCATAAAGAGGCTATCGCGAGGCGGAGGTGGTGCACTATTAGATTTTCATATGCCCAACAAGAGTGAGATTCTATGTCATCGCCGCAGTTATTATGACCGTCGAGAGTTCTCGAAACGCGTGGAAGAGGAGGAATAAAGGATGAAAGTACTTTTGGCTCTTTTTGAGTTTTTCCATACCACAGCAGCGCGACCGTGATACAACCAGCACTTCCTTTATTTCTTGGATTCAACCACTATCCATGGTCGGTGGAGGTCCTGCAGCATGCTGGAACAGAGATTCCAAAAACGCCTTCCAAACCAGTTTGTGGGTTCACAACTGGACCAGGTGAGCACTTTCACACACCACCCTCATAAATAAGTGTACCTAGTGATAGGAACTATTGCGCCTCTTGTCCCCCTCCCTATTTTCTTTTTACAGTCACCACACAAGACAGCAGTGCTGCTGCTTGTCACTAGTTCAATACTGTTGGCAAGCAACTCAGCGTGAACACAGCACCGCAACAGCAAAAAAAATTGCCTGCATGGATAAATGTGACCTCAAAAACAGCTTGGGGAAAACTGTCATCTATCTCTGACCTTACACTTTCAGCTCAGATAAGAGCTGAAATATTGCTGACAGTACTAAGTGGTACTGTAACGCTCCTGTCGTCTCCCTGCACCTAGAGTCCACCTAGTACTAACAATACTTGGTAGATCTCACCAGAGCATTTGGTTTACAGAGGTTTTCTTACGATTTGAACAAGAACAACTCTCCCTAGCACAGCTGCTCACACTCTCCCTTTATTAGCTGTGTTCTGCATGCAATGTCAGAAACAGGCGGCAGCATGGCTTATTACAGCCTATGAGTCCATAGGCTATGCTAGGGTCACCCATGGCAGGCCGTTTTTCTGGTTTGCAAACCTGATTCCGTTTTTGGAAATGCCATGTTTACCTCTTAAAAAACACTAATGCGTTACACGCATGGTAACCTATATGTACCATGCGTTTAACGGATTGCGTTTCCATAGGGCCCCTGTTAAAAAAAACGCTACGTGTGGTTTTTATACTGCACCAAAAACTCGTTAGCATCGTTCTTTGAGTAGTTTTCAAAACCGCATAGGTTTTTTAAGTGCACTTAGACAATGTATTTTTGCATTTGAGCCTATGAATCTCGTTAACCGCATGCATTTTTTCACAAAACACTAAGTTGTACAAACTGATTGCTTTTTACGCATTCCAGGGCTCATGTGTGACTAGGCTTAATGACTCATGTTATGAATGCTGGGTGGGCCAGCCAATCATAGAGAAGCCACAAACAAGGAAGGCTGTGCATTACTGTGATGGCTAATGCTGGGCGGAGATCAGAATATTGCGAGCGAGTATGAAATACTCGCTATATTTCGATACCGTGAGTACCGCATTAACTTACCGATACCTAATACTTGTGATTACAACTCGCTCAACCCTAATTTGTGTTCCCATGCTGTAATATCTGTATACTCTATTTTGTCCTTCCTGCCCAAGAATTAAATCAATGCTCCCATGCACGGACAGAAACAAAAATGAAACTGTTCATATTAAGAGCACATTTATAAGATTATCTCAGCAAAGGAACATTTTTTTTTTTAAACCATGCAATTGTGGGGGGGGGGGAAATTACATGATCTATTGATTAAAATGAACTTTTTAGGAACTTTGTTTGTGGGATTAAGCCTTTAACCCCTCATGACCCGGGAATTTTTCGTTTTCATTTTCGTTTTTTCCTCCCCTGCTTCCAAGAGCCATAGCTTTTTTTTATTTTTTCCATCATATACGACATATAGAGCTTGTTGTTTGTGGGACGAGTTGTACTTTCATATGCAAGATTTATTTTACCATATAGTGTAACAGGGAAAATTGCCAAAAAATTGTAAATGCAGTGAAATTGCAAAAAAAGTGCAATAACACGTTGTATTTTGTGGGTATTTATAGTCCGCTATGTTCACAATATTGTAAAACCGACATTACGGGTTATGCCTCGGGTCGGTACAGTTTCGTAGACACCCAACATGTTAAGTATGTTACAGTACCAAAAAAATGGAATTTTGGCGTTTGGACCATTTTTTCCGTTACATAGTTTAATCGGCTGTCATTAACGGATTTAATACGATGATAAGATCAACGATTTCTGAATGCGGCGATACGTGTATTTTTTTTATATACTTTGTATTGTGATTGTGAAAAAAGGGGGGTTATTTTAACTATTATATATCTTTCGTCTTTTACAGGTTTTTTAAAAACTAAATTTTTTTATTCATTCTTATATTTACACTGCTCATTAAGAGGCACCTTGCTGTCACATCCAATCGCTTCTGGAGATACAGATGAGCTGCAGCTCATTTGTATCTCTCAGAATCGCGGTCCTGTTGTGGTTGCCACGCCTGCCAACCACAACATGGACTGTTAGTGACAGCATCCGTTGTCTAGCCAGGACTCCGGCTGTCAGGTGAGCGCCGCAGATCTCCGGAGCTAGGCAAGGTACAGCGCGTTCCCTGCCGCGGCTGTCCCCCCCCCTTGGATCCCGCTGTCAGTGATTGACAGCTGGGATCCCAACAGTTAACAGCGCCGATCGAATCCGGATCCTATCGGTGCTGTTACCCTGACATCTCAGCTGATGAGATCAGCTGAGATACGGGTGCTTTGACATCAATACCGCCTTACCGGCCCTGGCGTCCTCCTAAGTCATAGTGGAAAAGGTCTTAAGTTTCAATGAGAAAATCTGATGATACATGATTTGTTTTCATAGCCAAAGCCTTTGGATACCTGACCAGGATGATAGCGTTCTCAGTGTTGAGCTGTATGTAAGTATCCTCACAAGAATGATTTACTCATACACTTGACTACTATGAAAAGGATGACATTTGTGTCCAGCAGGAAAACAACCTGAATAATATGTTGAGATTGGCATAGAAACAATTCCATGGCAATTATATAAAGTGCTGACTGACAGCACTCAGTCCCTCAACCCAATCGAACACACTTGTGGTAGAGTCGAAGAAAAAACTGTGAGTCAATCAGTATATACTAATGTAGAAAGTGTTTTAGACACCTTGAGATCAAGTTTAGGAAATGAGACATTCTACTGAATATGATTGAGAGCATGCCCAGTGAAGGATTCCAGGCCTAAAGCCAAAGCTAGGGTCACATTAACGTTTCAGCGCTGCCCCAAGGGTCACCCTGGAAAACTTAGTTTTTGGCAGCATAAACGTGTGCTACCGCCATGGTAGCACCGTGATTAATGCTGCCCAACTAACCTATGAGGCCCAGCCCCTAACACGGCTCCTACGCCGGCATCTGTTTAAATCTCGCGGTATTACCTAACACTAGATTTCAAACCATTTCTGTAATGTCTTTTTCTCGTATTAGGAAATACCACGAGATCTCCATCTGATGACAGCGTTGGAGCTGCGTTAGGGTCAGGGCCTCCATAGGTTAGTGTGGACAGCGTTAATGTGGCGCTACCATAGCGATAGCATCGCATTTAATGCGCCAAAAAGCAAATTGCAGCGCTATCCCCCGCAGCGCTTGAAAATGTTAATGTGACCCTATCAAAGGTGGATTTACAAAATACTAAAAAAATTTTAATTTATATTTTTAGGATCAAAACAGTAACAATGCAATGACATGACAAGAAATGTATAACAAATGTAGGATGGGCGAATCTATCGCTAGGACTCGTTACTCGGCGAGTATAAGGGACTCGCAGGACTCGGTACTCGCGAGTTTCCCCAGTGATTACTCGCACAAGTCTCAATGCAAATCAATATCAATCCTAGTTTTGTTGTCAGAAACACGACAAAACTAGGATTGCCATTGTTTGCCATTAGAACTCGTGCGAGTCATCACTGGCTACTGTGCCAGTGATAGCAGGGAAGACTCGCAAATGTAACTGCTGTTTCCTTTGGCTAGGCCGAGTCCAGTTGTCTTCTCTGTGCAGCTCCAGGGTCCCTAGAGCCCTGCCTGCTCACAGACATTATGTAGCATTGCAGAGATCATTCTCAGTCTGCACATTCCCTGTGCATTGTAGGCAGAGAGGACATCCCATCGCGTTTGGACTACGGTCGGGACGGAAGAGGGAAATTTTTAAATTAAGAGATGGAGTCCCCTAATGGCTTTTTTTTTTTATATCAAATAAAAAATTTTCTCTGTGTTTTTTTTAACCCTTTATTGGAGATTCTTAGTGGCTGGTCAAACTTGGCCTGACATTAAGAATCTCGGGCTTAATACCAGCTTGTATAAAACAAAGCTGTATTTAACCCCTCTTATTCCCCAGCGTGCTATACCCGCCACCCAGGGGGGCGTGCTGGAAGAGCGGGGGTTCAGGCGCCAGAGGATGCGCTTCAATGAACGCTCCAGCTTCGGGTCGGCTGGCGGGCTGCAAATTTGCAGCGGGGGGTGCCCGAAAAGCTTGGCATCCTTTGCGCTGCGGATTTCCCAGCCCTCAGCTGCATATCTGTACCTGGCTAGACAATAGAAATTGCGCGGAGCCCCACCATTTTTTAAAAATTTATTTAATGAATTTCAGAGTCAGAGCCTCAGAGTTCAGAGTCAGAAATCTCAGAATTCATGAAATAATTTAAAAAAAATGCGGGGTCTCCGTGCAGATTTCTATGTCCAGCAGGTACAGTAAGCACTGGGGCTGGAATCCAGCGCAGGGATTTCCGCAAGCTTTCTGGGCACCCCCGCTCAAATTGCAGCCGCCAGCCGCCCCAGAAGAGCGCGTTCCATTGAAGCGCCATCCTCTGGCGCTGAACCCCGCTCTTGGCCAGCGCCCTGGTGGCGGTAGCCACGCTGAGTAATATATGGTAAATACCCACTTTGTATTATCAGCATGCCCTAAGCCCCGAAATTTATGGCGGTCCACGCCAATTTAACATGACCACCATGAATTTCTATTTAATTGTTTTAAAAAAAACACAACACAAAGAAAATTTTTTTATTAGAAATAAAAAAAAAAGCCTTAGGGACTCCATCTTTAATTAACAAAATCCTCTTCCGTCCGACGCAGGTCCAAAACGCGATGTCTCTCTGCTACATCCCCTGTGTATAGATATAGAATCACTATGTCACAGGAGAATGAGTCATACTGAGAACAATCTCAGCTCTCTCATCATCTCTGTGCACAGAACATTCATGACCTGTACACAGGGATTGGAGCAGACTGAGACAATCTCAGCCACTGCTACATCATGCAGCAGGCAGGCTCTAGGCCCCTGGCGCTGGCAAGCCAGCACAGAGGAGACAGGACTCTTATCTGTGCGAGTCAGCGATTACTTACAAAGTAAACGAGAAATGCCTAATAAATGACAAAACTAGGATTGCTTCAGCTGAAGCTCCGAGACACATCTTGCGAGTTGTAAATCACATCACTACTCGCTATTACTCGCTTCCCCATTCATTAACATGGACTCGCTAGACTCGCAACATTAGGCGAGTCCTGGGCTCGGCACTCGCTAGAGTCAAGCATTCCGATTAATTTAGGATTCGCCCATCCCTAATCAAAATCTGCTAAACAGTGCAAGTCAAACTACAGATGAGATCATCTATAAAAAGAAGTTAATCACAGGCTATGGTCGCACTTCAGGTTTTTATTTTAAAACCTGATTCGGTTTTGAGCTTTTAAAAAGCTCAAAACCGGATCAGGAAACGCTCCTCATAGGAGCCTATTATAAAAACCGGATTGTTTTCACAAGGCAAATCCGATTACCGCCTCCGACTCTGCCTCCTGTGTGAAAAATCATGCAGGCTGCAGTTTTTCGGAGCGGTTGTAACATCCCAATGCGGTAACTGAATTGCTCAGGATGTGTAATCCTGATCAATGCGTTTACCGCATATCACTTTGCTTATCTCAGCTACCACCGGGAATAAGCAAAGTGGCTGCTGCGGGTCAGACCTCCGGGGTTGTTGGTAGTGTAGTCTGATGTCGTCGCTTCCCATAGATGGAGCAATACCCGGGCAGATTTGTTTAATTGTGATGAATGTGCCAGGTCGTGTTCACGCTGGGCCTCTGTTCCCCTGACTCAAGACTGCACACTTTCACTTGCTTCAGATTACTCCTACACTACTCACTCACTGACTTACTTACTCACTTACTTACTGCCAACTCCAAACTGTTATTCCCTTGTCCCCTCGACTGGGTCCTTCCCCCATATCCACCCATGGTCCCCTGGGTCCTAGGGTGTGTTGGGTGTGTTTGGTGGGTGTCTGAGTTTACGATCCCATTCCCTCAAGGACAGAGACAACACACCCTTTTACTGAGTGCAGCACCCCTTCGTGGCAACAAGGCCAGTGGAGCGCCACATTCCCCTTGGCAAAGATTAACTCGTCCCCGAGCGACCCATGGGTTATAAAGATGTTGCACAGATTTCACAATATTTTTTTACAGAATTCACGCATAACATTAGAACATAAGATTGCTTTTACTTTCCTTAACGAGAGGTTCTGTCTTGAACATTACTAGCAGGGCCATACAATTGAAATGCAAGTAAAAGGAATCCACCACACACAAAAAAAAACAAAAGTGTAAAGTTCACGGTTCCAGGTTTAGTAGTGTCCTTGTAGTCTCTTTATGGCACCATAACCTGGCCGAAATAGCACAAGTACAATTATTATTCCGTCCACAATTGTCCTTTTTCAAGTTGGCAGAAAACGTAACTACTACTCAGCACTTACAGGTACCTATCTAATCATGCAATCTACTAAACAAATAACTGGTTACTTTATTCATAAAACACACATTAACTGGTATTTAACTATGTACATTTCTAACTCTGCTTAACGGTTTATTGCAGTTCTGGTGCTGTTTTGGGAGACGACACTCTATACACACGAAGGGCATACTATCCCCGATGACCCATTTGTCTGGTGTAGCTCACCTCGTCTCCGGGATACAAGTCCCTACCCAGGTGTCCTTTGCGCAAGTAAGACTCAACGTCCCGACGACTCACAAACACCTCCTCCTTCAGACTGGGCTCTTTAATAAACCCCCACCCGTTCATTACATGGAAGTTTACCACTTCTCCCCGTCGCCGGCTGGTAGGGGTCTGCTAGTGCTGCTCATCGGGCACGCTCCTTCTCCTCCAGGTTTGTCTCCTCCTGTGCCCACCACCTGGCCGTTTCGGTGCAAGCCCCGCACCTTCCTCAGGGGGGAAAATTATATGCCACGTACATTATCTTTTTTTTTATTTTGTCATTTAAAAATTTCCCGGCACTTCTCTCTGCCAAGTTCCAGTTGGTCTGTCCCCACGGACCGGGATAGCTTTTCCCCAAAACCCCCTTCATGTGCCTTTCCCTTTCTAGTCTTTCCCCCCGGCGCTGCCTCTTCACCTCTCCTGTCAGCGCCCCCGCAAGTGCCCGTCTAGCAGCCCCTGGGCCTTCTCGGATGACTGGTAACCCGTCTCCTGAACCCCAGTTCAGTTTCCCCTTTTTAGCGGGTGCATCGGGTTGTGGCCACCACTCCTGTAGGGCTACTTGGCCTTTTGGTCCAGTGGTTCGGGCATACAGCGTCTGTGCCCCGTTCAGGGCCAGTTCTCTGGTTTTGACCAAAAAAATCTGTCCGAATATCTTTGTCCCAGTTCCCAGCACCCCGGCCTTTTTTATCCACCTGTGCCCCTGGGATCTTCACTGTTCCCCTTAATCATGACTTCACATTTCACTTGCTTCAGCTTACTACTACACTTCTCACCTACTGACTTATTACTTTTCTGCACCCCCTACCTGTTCTTCCCTTGTCCCCCTTTACCGGGGGCCCCTTTGCCCGGGTCCACCCCGGTCCCCCCGGGTCCTAGGGTGTGTTGGGTGTGTTTGGGGGGGTGTCTGTATTTACCATTCCCCCTTCCCCCAAAGGGCAGTGGCACCAACCTTTTTACTGGGTGCAGTACCCCCTTTATGGGACCGACCCGTGGGGCGCCACATTATCAAAGGTTCCAGCTCACCTGTCCTTTTGGTGCACAGAAAAAGGTCCCCCAGAATCGAATGTAGATAAAGTAGAATCCAGCACTTTTCTTGCAGGGGGAAAAAAAAACCCTTTTATTGCAGTTGATTGAAAAACAGCCATATTGTGCTACGAAAAAAAAAATACAG
>JARQOC010000008.1:111614255-111672717 GCA_033576535.1 Allobates femoralis | reverse complement strand
TAGACGGTGAGAAAACATGAAGAGATTTCAGCACAGAAGAGAAAGCAGTAAACCAACCCTCATGCTTTCATTTGTGTCTTTTATTCTTTTTTACGACAATTATATTGATGGCATTATTGATATGTGTATTGAACGTGCAGCAATATACAAATAGACAGAAAGATAATCTGATGCAAACACCGTTTTCCTATAAAATTCAGCACAATTTATTAACAGCAATACAAACGTCTCCAGCACAGGGGTATATAACTAATTATAATCAGGAGCAGACAGAATCTCCCAGTAAACTGCAGAATAATGGCAACACTTTAACGTTCTACAGACTTTTAGCAAAGTTTATACCGTATATACTCGTGTATAAGCCGACCGTGTATAAGCCGACACCCCTACTTTTGCCCCCAAAACCTGGGAAAACCTATTGACTCGTGTATAAGTCAAGGGTGGACCCAGCACAGGTATACAGCCCCCAGCAGTGTGGTATATAAGCCCCCCCAGTGGTAGTATACAGCAGCCTCCCCAGTGGTATGCAGGCCCCAGCAGTATATACAGCAGCCCCAGTGGTATACAGCAGCCCTTAGGTAGTACACAGCAGCCCCAGAGGTATATACAGCAGCCCCAGGGGTATACACAGCAGCCCCAGGGGTATACACAGCAGCCCCAGGGGTGTACACAGCAGCCCCAGGGGTATACACAGTAGCCCCAGGGGTATACACAGCAGCCCCAGGGGTATACACAGCAGCTCCAGGGGTACACAGCAGCCCCAGGGGTACACAGCAGCCCCAGGGGTACACAGCAGCCCCAGGGGTAGTGTACAGCAGCCCTTAGGTAGTATACAGCAGCCCCAGAGCTATATACAGCCCCAGTGGTATACAGCAGCCTTCCCAGTGGTATATACAGACCCCAGCATTATTACAGCAGCCGGCCCAGAGGTATACACAGCAGCCCCAGGGGTATACACAGCAGCCCCAGGGGTAGTACACAGCAGCCCCAGGGGTAGTACACAGCAGCCCCAGGGGTAATACACAGCAGCCCCAGGGGTAGTACACAACAGCCCCAGGGGTAGTACACAGCAGCCCCAGGGGTATATACAGCAGCCCCAGGGGTAGTACACAGCAACCCCAGGGGTAGTACACAGCAGCCCCAGGGGTAGTACACAGCAGCCCCACGGGTAGTACACAGCAGCCCCAGGGGTAGTACACAGCAGCCCCAAGGGTAGTACACAGCAGCCCCAGGGGTAGTACACAGAAGCCCCAAGGGTATATACAGCAGCCCCAGGGATAGTACACAGCAGCCCCAGGGGTAGTACACAGCAGCCCCAGGGGTAGTACACAGCAGCCCCAGGGGTATATACAGCAGCCCCAGGGGTGTACACAGCAGCCCCAGGGGTAGTACACAGCAGCCCCAAGGGTAGTACACAGCAGCCCCAGGGGTAGTACACAGAAGCCCCAAGGGTATATACAGCAGCCCCAGGGGTAGTACACAGCAGCCCCAGGGGTAGTACACAGCAGCCCCAGGGGTAGTACACAGCAGCCCCAGGGGTATATACAGCAGCCCCAGGGGTGTACACAGCAGCCCCAGGGGTAGTACACAGCAGCCCCAGGGGTAGTACACTGGCCCCCCTCACTGTTTGGCGCCCCCACCTCAGGATGGCCCCCCCCCACATGCAGCGCTGCGCATATACATTACCAGCCTATCAGCTGTCACCCTCCGGTGGCGGATCGCAGCTCCCGCCTCCGGCTTCCATCTTCATCTCTGTCTTCCTGCTTTGTGGCCGGGGCTCATCACGATGACGTCATCGCGACGCCGGCCGGTCATGTGACATGCAGGAAGACACAGATGAAGATGGAAGCTGGAGCCGGGAGCCGCGATCCGCCACTGGTGGGTGACAGCTGATAGGCTGGTAATGTATATGCGCAGCGCTGCATGCGGGGGGGGGCCATCCTGAGGTGGGGGTGCCAAACAGTGAGGGGGTCCCGTATATACTCGCGTATAAGCCGAGGGGAGACTTTTCAGCCCAGTTTTCGGGCTGAAAAACTCGGCTTATACGCGAGTATATACGGTAATCTCTATTTCCATTTGTGACCCAACAGCACTGTAGACAATTCACCAACCAATTTATGATAACTCGGGTAGAGATGAGCGGATCCGTGGAGGTTCAGGTTCTGGGGGTTCAGCCGTATTCTTTATAAAGGTCTGTCCGAAACCCAAACTTGACCTGAACCTAATTGTAAGTCAGTGATTGGGCAGTTCGGCTCTCCGCCTATATACAGCCAGCCATAAACACAGAACCTCCGGAGGAGAGAGGCCAGAGATTTGTTATTTCTTTATTTCAAAAACACACTACAACCGATAACTTTACTTTTATCCCCAGTGCAGCTAATCAAACACTGCAAGAGGCTCGCCCTGGACCGAGTACTGACCGTACTTGAGCACAGTGATGCTTGAGAAATGGGTCCACCTTAAAATGTCAAAAGCAAATTTGCATGCCTACCTCTGCTTTTCTGCTGTCTCCATTTGATGCCTTATCTGTGCATGTTTCATGGATATTTCTCAGATAATGGACTAATTCTTCTCAGGATATGAACGAGTGCATAAGAAATATTCCAACTACTTTATATAGCACTTTATTGGACTTGCTATGTTTGATGTATTCATTATTGGAAATCATTTCTGAAATATTGAATTTTTCCACATGAAATATCTGTGCACTTTAAAGGGAACCTGTCAGCAGGGTTTTGCTATGTAAGCCGAAGATAGCATGCTGCAGGGTTTAAAAAGAAATATCAACAGTGCCTCCCTTATCAGTCTGTGTGCTATTGTTTACATAAACCAAAAGCTTTATCACCTGGTGATTACCATTACTTGACTACTTTGTCATATGCACAGCAGTCTGACATGCTGTGATTGACATTTCCATGTACAATCTGTTTTAAGAACCTGGTGTGGGTAGTGGCACTTATCTCAGCTCTGCTGTGTTGCTAAAACTCAAAGCTTTCGTTGTGTCAGAACAGCTGCTGCCAGTAATCTACGTGCAACATCATTGTATTCAGAATAATTTTGCCTAAATCATGCTACTCTCAGCTGAAGTAGCAAAAACCTGTTGACCCTTTACGAATTTATTTGGATACATTTAATGTTCACTAACTATGAATTGAGTATATGCAACTTCAAAAAAAGTTTTCAAGTCAATTATTGAGCTCAGCTGCACTTTTCTGGTTGGAGTATGTTGTTATGCCAGCATTGCTGTAAATTTTGGCAGATGAAGTCACAGTAGTCCAACCAATCAGACATAGATGGCATATCTTATTTGTGAGTCATTATTATCATTACTGAGAAATACACTTTAAGCATCACTTATTGCTTAAGTATTAGGAGATTAAAATGTGTAATGGACTCTGAAGGAAAAACAAGATAAATAAAAGCTTCTGCTATACTTCCAGACATCAACTGTATGTCCTGTCCTGTTCTACCTACTGTCACAATATACTGTATGAGTCTTGACAAACTCTGAAAAGGTAAGTGGACAACTGATAAAAATGTGTAAGAATGTGGGTTACCTGACCTTTAAAAATTGTATAAACAGCAGCAATTTTCTTTTTTTAAACAGAACTAATGTATAAAATCCCACAATCCCCATCACATAGCTCTCATCACTGAGAAGCAGTATGGAGGGTAGGGTAAAGAACCATTTTTAAATTTGAGAGTACTTATTTAAACTCCTTATTCTCTTTGGGTATTAGAGATCATCAAAGCACCCAATATCCTTATCCAAGTGTGAGTATAGTTCTCTTGAGCCATTCTCTATATTTTACTATTACTATGCAAGCATTAGGAATTTATAAACTTAAGATATCTACAGATTTTAATTGCATTACTGCCATATTTACTATTCTTATAAGTCAGGGGTGGACCCAGACTGTAGGGGGCCCCTGTGCAAGAGATTTTTTTTATATGTGGAGGCTGCTGCTGGGCTGTATATATTACTTGCCAGTTGCAGCCTCCAAATAATATATACAGCCCAGCACAGATTCCAAATAACATACACAACTCAGCATAGCCTCCAGTTACAGTCCAGCACAGCCTCCAGGTAATATATACAGTCCACCACAGCCTCCAGGTAATATATACAGTCCGGCACAGCCACCAGGTAATATATACAGCCCAGCACAGCCTCACACAGCAAAGAGAAAGTCATCACTTATACAGAACAGAAGTGATGACTTCCATATTGGGGATGATCAATTTAAACAGTTAAATGCTGAAAATCAAAGTCCAATACCGCCTCTGACAACAGGACAGGAGAAGTGGTACTGTGCAGTGTATATATACAGAATAATACAGATACTGAGGTTTACACCCAGTATACAGGACAGGAGAAGTGGTACTGTGCAGTGTATATACACAGAATAATACAGATAGTGAGGATTATACCCAGTGTACATTACAGACTGCAGACTCTGTGCACATTACAGACTGCAGGCTGTATGCACATTACAGAGCGGGATCTGGGCACATTACAGACTGTAGACTCTATGCATATTACAGACTGCATGCTGTATGCAGATTACAGACTGCGGGCTCTATGCATATTACAGACTGCGGGCTCTATGCACATTACAGACTGCGGGCTCTGAGCACATTACACACTGCAGGCTCTATGCACATTACAGACTGCGGGCTCTGGGCACATTAAAGACTGCGAACTCTGGGCACATTACAGACTGAGGGCTCTGGGCACATTACAGACTGAGGGCTCTGGGCACATTACAGACTGCGGCCTCTGGGCACATCTGAGAGTGCTGGTGTATATCTTGTATACACAGCGCAATACTGTATATACAGGTCCACACAATATATATATATATATACAGTATATAGGCACACTAGTACAGCATGTAATATGGACCTGTATATACTGTAAAGATATGTAGAGACAGACAGACACACAGACAGACACTGTCAAACACACAGACAGACAGAAAGACACTCAGACAGACACAGACATGATACTCACATACAGGACCTGTGATTATGTCACATGGAGGGGAGGCATCAGGGGTCACATGATCAGCTCAAGGAGGGATTGAGAAGGTGGGAGGGCCTGGGACCTGCACCTGTCATCCTGATGGATGTAAGAGGGGCCCTGCTTTTGGGAAATGTCCCCGCCCCTTCACATCCATGGCCCCGCCCCCTGCATGCAATAGCCACTTGGCGCAAATGATTTAAAGCCGAGCTGCGGCCGGAGGTGGGGACAGCAGCTCTAGCAGTGACTGCAGCCTTTACCCTCTGATGACGTCTCATTTGAGTATTACAGCATTCACTGGGGATTCTCAAACAAAATATCATCGGAAGTAAGAAAAGAAAAGCAGACAGCAAGTTAGAGTACAGAGGAAAAGGTAGGGAATTTTTAATTAAGTGTATCTAAAAAGTGATTTGATTATCAAATTAAATAAACAGACATTTTGCAAGAAAGTCACCTTTAGTTTTGGACCAACTCTTTTACACAATTACCTCCTGTGAACCAAGGTTGATCCCAGGACTGCTAGGATCTGTACTCTCTTTCCCATCTATCCATAACTCTTTTTATTCAGGGCTGAAGATTGCTGAATCTTACCCTCTCAAGATTATGTAGACCTACACCCAAGAAAGGTTATTCTGATAGTGTAGGGTTCCATCCATTAGTAAATACAGCAGTAATGAAAACTATAAGGCTAAGTTCCCACTGGACATTTCTGATCCGTTTTTGGTCTGCCAGCAATGTCTGCCAGCAAAGTGAATGGGATTTTCAATTGCTGTTCAGATGCTGTGTTTTTCACTACTGCATTAGTGATGCAGAAAGCGCATTTGGAAAATAATGAGCATGTCAATATCACCTCCATTTTTCTGAATGTGCTTTCTGCTCCAGTGATGTCTTCCTTCCGTGCTTTAGCAGAACATGTGGGTAGTCAGTATGGTACTTTAAGGATCTGGTACCATGCGACTCAGCCGTATGGGTCACCATGGGACACAGATCCTGTAAGTACTCATACTACTCACAGACACTGTGAGTGTCTGGAAGGAAGGCATCGCCGGTGCTCACCATGGGGTCACGAGGATGGTAAGAAAGTGTGTGTGTCTCTCTGTCTGTGTGTCTGCCTATCTAAAACAGCACCAAAAGAGAATCAATAAAAAACAGAGCCCAAATGCTCTGCCTCAATAAGCCTTACTCTCTATTTACAACATGTTCCAAATTATTATGCAAATTGATTTTAAGTGTCATAAGAGTTTTTTTTGTCAATGAAATCCATTGATGGGATTGTGTCTCAGGGTTCTCTGGATCACTGAAATCAATCTCAGGTACCTGTGATAATTAGTTTGGCAGGTGAGCCCAATAAAAGGAAAACTGGATTTTCCACAATATTAAGCAAGCCACTATTTTCAAGTAACATGGGAAAGGAAAAGGATCTCTCGGCTGCTGAAAAGCAACAAATAGTGCAATGCCTTGAACAAAGTATGAAGACATTAGATATTGCATGAAAACTTAACCGTGAACATCGTACTGTGAAGAGATTTGTGGCTGATTCTGAGCACAGATGTGTTCGTGCAGATAAAGGCAGAATGAGGAAGGTTTCTGCCAGGCAAGTTCATCGGATTAAGAGAGAAGCTGCTAATAAGGCCTTACAAACCAGCAAACAGATATTTGAAGCTGCTGGTGCCTCTGGAATCTCTTGAACCTCAAGGTGTAGGATCCTTCAAAGGCTTGCTGTGGTGCATAAACCTACTATTCAGCTACCTCTAAACAGTGCTCACAAGCAAAAATGGTTGCAGTGGGTCCAGATATACATGAAGACTAATTTTCAAACATTCTTGTTTACTCATGAGTGCTGAGCAACCCTGGATGGTCCAGATGGATGGAGTAGTCGTGGATGGCTGGTGGATGGCCACCATGTCCCAACAAGGCTTCGACGTCATCAAGGAGGTGGAAGAGTCATGTTATGGGCCGGAATCATTGGGAAACAGCTGGTAGGCCTCTTAAAGGTTCCTGAAGGTGTGAAAATGACCTAAGCAAAGTATATAGAGTTTCTGACTAAGAACTTTCTTCCATTGAACAAAAAGCAAAAACGTGCCTTCAGGAGCAAAATCATCTTCATGCATGACAATGCACCATCTCATGCTGCAAAGAATACCTCTGTATCATTGGCTGCTATGGGCATAAAAGGAAATAAACTCATGGTGTGGCCAACATCTTCCCCTGACCTCAACCCTATAGAGAACCTTTGGAGTATAATCAAGCAAAAGATCTATGAGGGTGGAAGGCAGTTTACATCAAAACAGCAGCTCTGGGAGGCTATTCTGACATCATGCAAAGAAATACAAGCAGAAACTCTCCAGAAACTCACAAGTTCAATGGATGCAAGAATTGTGAAGGTGAAATCAAAGAAGGATTCCTATGTGAACATGTAACTTGGCCTGTTAGGATGTTTTGGAGTTAAATAGCTTTTTATTTCAGTGAATGTGACCTCCTAATGCTGCAAATTCAACAAATGAGCATTTTTAGTTCTTTCAAACATATCAAATGATTACAAACTCTACTGTGCCTAATAATTTGAAACAGTGCATTTACAGTTTTTTTAATTTTGAAGATTATACTGTTATCATTGGGAGATTTCTTCAAGAAAATTTGATGTATACTCTAACGGGTGATGACTTTTACTACACTGACTGTCATTTGCACTGTCCATGTAGGAAAGTCAGAGAAAAAGAACATTTGCATAATTATTTGGAACGTGGTGTAGAATGATTACACTTTTATTAGCACTTGAAGAATGATGTTGAATCTTTTGTGACTGTTTCTTTTTCTAAGAAATTACATAAAATGATGAAAACACTATGTTTTAAAAGCTACATTTTCCACCTTCCCTTTATACTCTTTGGAACTTTACAATTTCTTTTAGACCCAGCAGTGATCAACCTCTCCACCAAGTGTCAATTGCCAAAAGCAGGAATCGAGACAGAATAATGCCAGTCCCAATTTTAGCTCTTTCACATAATCAGTAGGGCTGCTGTGGCTCTGTAATAGTATACAGCCCCTGCAGAGCAGCCAATCTTAGGGGAGGGGGCACAAAAAAGAAAAAAAAAAGCTCCGGTAGGGTGAACCCCTAGCTTATTTCTTTGTGCCTCCCGCTTTCTTTGGTTCATCGTCTGGTTTTTAACAATATTATTTTTTAACATTCTTTTCTTAATATTTAGATAAAACAAAATCAAAGGGAAATACAAAAATCTGTCGTTTCACTTCTGTTTTTAGACTCTATTGTTCTATGAGACCAAAGCAAAACAACTTCATAAAGGAATCAACTGCGTACAGTCTTTTGTATGCCCCATGGGTCTTATTCTGTAAACTGTTTCCAAGTGCCACTTTTCAATACACTCAAAACATTTATAACATCTCATCATCATGAGCTGAAATATGTGACAAAGTTGAACAAGTCAGCGGAGAGGCTGAGCACTGCAATAAATCGCATGTGGAGATCTGAAACAGAAAACAGAAACACAGTGGATAACCTGCCGCCTTCTAATGTACTTTATCACTCAGAAGTAAGAAAGAAAATGTTGTGCTTTTTATTCCCTGATGAGCAAATACCCACTATATCTTTTACCTCTTGCTGTATCTCAGCAAAATCAAATCACTTACACAGGGGAAACTGCTACCTCAGATGTATTTTTGTTGCAGCACAAAATACTTCATAGCCATCGAGAGTAAACATAATTTCATGTTAACTTGCCGAGCTTCTGAATTTTTTAGCGTGTAGAAGTAATATAGCTCATTAATAAACTGCTGTTTCCATGGAGTCTTGTCCAACAGAAAGTTATTAACATACTTTGTCTACCCATAGTCAGAACAGAAGCACTTTACATAATTTGGAACCAGCTAGAGAAATGGCAATAAATTTAGGGGCACCTAATCAAGAGCCAAGTAGACATTGGGACCGACCACCATCAGAAGGAAATGACTGTGCTCACCACTGTCTGCTTGATTTTTATGGATTATATTTTCCAGTAGATTGCAACCCCAAAAAAATATTGGGCACCATTGAGGGACTTTTTACATACAAGCTGCTGCAATCATATTCTTGAAATGTGGATTTCTGCTAGCTATATATTTCACTCCAGCTAGAATAGGATGTGGTGTTTAAGGGGGGCTTTCAACTCTCACAATAGAGATGATGTCGAGGAAGAGAAGGGTCTTGCCTTGAAATTAATTTTGTTATCCGATATACAAGCTGCCATAAAAGGACTCTGGCCTCATAGAGAACAAAAGAACATTTGGCCAAATTGAGCATTCCTTTGTGTGGGGAAGTCATGTGAGATTGAAAATGGCCAAATAATCATTCAACTGTCAATGATCTAATGTGTATGAGGGTCATAAGGAATAAAATGTTCTTTACTCGTATCCTATTTTATTGTCCCCAGAAGAGTCACAGATAGGTGGCAGTAGTGCTGAAGCAGTAGTAATGTGCCAAGACAAGAACAACAGGCAGACAAGCCAAATAACTAATGCAGAATTCTAAATCAAGTCACAGGAACCAAAACCTTGATGGGTATTCTTCTCAATCACCATGATGGGTATATATCTCAATCATCATGAAAGGTATGCATCTCAATCACCGTAATAGGTATTTATCTGAATTACCATGATGCATATGCTTCTCAATCACCATACTGGGTATGCTTCTCAATCTCTATGAAGGGTGTGCTTCTCAATCACCATGATGGACATGCTTTTCAATTACCATGATAGATATTTACCTCATTCACCATGATGGGTATGTATCGCAATTACCATGATGGGTATGTTTCTCAATCACCATGATGGGTATCCTTCTTAATCACCATTAATATTAATTAAGCCCTGATGAAGTGGCCCACTGGCTACAAAATGCGTCGGCATGTTCATTGTTCTATGGTGTGGTGGTGAATAAAAGATTGAAATCCTTCTGTCTCCTGGGTCAGTGCGGACTAAATTCTGATCTCTACCAATCTGTGCAATCTTCCCTGTCCACGGGATCTGCAGCAACCAGGCTCTCATAGTGGGTTGTGGCTTCTCACAACCCCTACAAATGAGTGGACCCTTGTGTTAAATCCCCCGGGTGTTCCTCGGATACTACACTATTGTACACTCCCCCTCCCCCCTCTCTTGAATTACCATGATGGGTATGCTTCTACATAACCATGAAGGGTAGGCTTCTCAACCAACATGATGGATATATTTCTCAATCACCATGATGGGTAGGCTTCCCATTCATCATGATGGGTATGCTTTTCAATCACCATGATGGGTATGCTCAATCACTATGATGGGTATGCTTCTAAATCACCTTGATGGATATGCTTCTCAAGCACCATGAAGTGCAATGCTTCTTAATCATAATGATGGTTATGCATCTCAATCACTATGATGGGTATGCATCTCAATCACCATGAGGGGTATACATTCCAAGTACTATGATGGGTATGCTTCTAAATCACCATGATGGGTATGCATCTCAATCACTATGATGGGTATGCATCTCAATCACACCATGATGGGTACACATCTCAATCTCCATGATGAATTTGCTTGTCAATCACCATGATGGATATGCAAGCGCCAAACCTGATGTCATCTACTTGTGATAGTTGTGGTAGAAACCTGTTGTGCAGCCAAAAGCTCCAACCCAAACAAACATGGGTACTATGAAATCCATGAGCCAAAGCAGAAGAGTGAAACTCGAGTTGCCTGGCATGTGGCACTAGAAGTTACAAGAGCTCTTAGTTGTATACCTCTTTTTTGGAAAATGAATGAGTATTTAATAAGATATCCTTCAAATAATTAGACTGAGTACTAATATGCGTTCACATTTCTAGTGATAAACATGTTGTCTTATGTTGTAGAGTTTCTAGAAGATAATGAAACCCTGACATTAGCGCTTAAACAAGAGAAGTTGTACTCATAGTATAGTAGATAGTATTTACAGGAATACCTATGTAGAAATGTGCAAGGCTCAAATCAATAAAAATATATTATTTATTGGATAACATGATAATTGAAAACTTAAAAATACACATACAATAGTCAGACAGATAAAATACTAAATGTAGGTGCATGCAAATTGTCACTTAAGTAGACAAACTCTAATGCCACCAATAAAGGTAGCAATCCAAAATGTCATAATTGACTCTTTAACGAGCCTTTTAATATGACTTAGGATTTGTGCCAGATCAGAACCCCAATGTGCAGACACTGCGTTTCGGGGTGACTGCTCCTCTTCAGTGCAGTGTGTGGGAATTCTGATCTGGCTGTGTGAGAGACTAAGGCCACGTGCACACGCTGAGAATTTGATGATTTTTTTACCTCAGGATTTGTAGCCAAAACCAGGAGTGGATGATTAAATACAGAAGTGGTGCAGGTGTTTCTATTAGACTTTTCCTCTGATTGCTCCACTCCTGGTTTTGTCTACAAATCCTGAGGTAAAAAACTCACCAAATACTGAACGTGTGCACATGGCCTAAGATGAGGTCTGGGGGAATAGCTATTCTCCTTGCTGAGAGTATTCTGCCAGCCGGCAGATGAGGAGACTTTAAGCCACAATGCTCCTCTGAGTAGTGTAAATGTAGGTAGTGATAACAAAACTTCCTTGTGTGAATACTACATATCAATACAGGTTATACTGGGTGCAATAACAGTATTGAGAACGAATATTCAAATGTTCCAAATATAAAAAGTGCTGAGTAAGTAAAAGCTCTTTAAAATACATATAGGTAAACAAGGAGAGAGTGATATCAAATGACAGTTCACATAATGCACAGTGACATGAAGTACACTTTACCTCAATGAATATGCACCCGACGCACATTTTGCTCCAGCTTTGTCACTCCCTGACCCCCTCACCCTCGACTTCAAAGTGAGTTCACGCAATGGACATAGAGACAATAAAAGCAAAAGGTGCTAAATTTTAGTGAACTCCAATTACAAATATGGTTTACAGCAAAAGATATATGAATTTGAGTAAGAAAATAAAGTCCCAAAAGGTCAACAATCCCTTAAAAGTAAGTTAGGAAGCTCCTGTTTTGTGTGGATATTGCACACACTATAATATTATATGATTGCCACAAAACCACATTACGAATTTTCATAATGGTATGCTTGTATCATTGTAAGAATTGTTACCGCTTTTACTACCCACTCATGGATCTAGAAGCATAGCCTAACAATGCTCTAAGACACAAAGTGGATGTGTTCCATCCTTGGAGTTTTCCAACATGTCTCACCTTTGATGTGGCTGGTGACAGGCAGATTTACACTTTACAGTTTGTCTATAACTCGCTATTTTTCCTCCAGTTCACATAATTTATGACTATGCACAATTGTTTTATGCACACAGGTGCCCATATTATTATATATAGTTACTGGAGCTATGTAGCTAAATTCCTTTTGCTTAATTACCCAATATAGTATGGAGGAACACAAGCAGCTGATTTACAGATGGGAAAATCTTAGTCTATGAATCATAAATAATGTTGCGCTTGTTCTATCGGATGTATCTGTATTATCTCTGTATTTGCCTACAGTGAGCACTTCCAGATTATTCCAAATTAGCTTTTTTACATCATAAAAAGCAGAAGCAATACTAAGGTGAAATAAAGGTTTACAAAGAAAATGCTGTATGAGCCAGCAGGTCACAACTGCAGCCACATAATGCAGGAAAGGACTGGAGCAGCGATGGAAACGGAACAAGACAGCAACTGGTGAGTATTTTAATACACTCAATACACACTAATGATTGGTTACAGAGTGAGTAATAAAAAAAATAGCAGTGTTCCTTTAGAGGGATCCGGTTACCATGAAAATTTAATCATTTCTACAAGCGGGATATTACCCTGCAAATTAATCTAACATGAAACGTACATTAGGGGCGTCTTCCTGGCCACTTGCAGGTAACAGTAGCCATATTAACATTCAAAAGGGTATCAACCACTGAGGACTCTCAGATTCTAATATTTTTCTATCTACTGGCTAGCAGGGTATAAACATTTTTTCCCTTAACATTCAGGCAATTTGCCTCTCATTTGGGTACTGCCCTTTTTGGTAGTACTATGGCACTTGTACTTTAGGATTTTTCCTTTGTTATATTTTCTGTCCCCTAAGGTTGGGTACACATTGTGGATAAGGGATTATATTTCACTCTTGCGGTATACAGTTCATATGGGGTATTTCTATTGTTTATACCATACATATATGGGCTTATAACCATTTAGAATGTGGGCTTCCTGTTTAAGTGTGCTAGCTTTATAACATTCTCCCTGATTTTATTTGTGTTTGTAAGATTAGTAAAGTGTTCAATTTTTGCATACTTGGCCTATCTCCTTGGTTATTGTATGGAAATTCTTGCTGTATTGGAAGGATTTGACTTACTTGGTCTAATAGGATATTATAGAGTAGGGAAAGATGAGGAGATTGGTATTTTCTGTATAAAGATTCAGTATAACTCATGTTTTATTCAGTTAAACCTCTGCTCTTTTGTGATTTTCAGTCCAGCCGGCAGTCCATCATTGATTGACCACTAGCCTTGTTTAAAGCGTAATCATAGTTTTGAGATTCTATGTAGATAGAAGAGTGAGGAGGGGGCTGAGCTCTGCCTTTAGCTCCTCCTTCTACCTCTAGCTCAGGGGTCTCAAACTCCAGGCTTCGAGGGACACATGCAGTTCATGTATTCAGGATTTCCTTAGCATGTGACAGATTAAATTATCAACTGTCAAATGCTAAGAAAATCCTGAAACCTTGCACTGTGTGTGGCCCTTGAGGTCTGGAGTTTGAGACCCCTGCTCTAGCTCCTCCTTCTGTCTTTAGCCCCTTCCTCTAGCTCCTCTCTCTACCTCTAGCTCCTCTCTTTGTCTTTAGCCTTTTCCTCTTGCTCCTCTCTCTACTTCTAGCTCCTCCTTCTGTCTTTAGCCTTTTCCTCCTAGCCACTTTCTTTGCCTGTAGCTCCGTCCTCCACCTGTCATCATAGAATCTCATCAGTAATAGCTTGTATCTCCTGTCTCAGTGATGGGACAGTCATCACTGAATTCAGATTTTACCTTAAAATTGAGAATTTTGATAATGACTGATCAATTCTGTGAAGAATCAAACTTGTCTGATAAGATATATAACGTAGCTGCTTATTTTCATTTGTGCTATTGATTTATGAAAAAAATTAACACTACGGTTATGCTTTAAGTGTGTACAAAGAAAGCCGTCAGTCACTTATGGGACCACCCACTAAACTAAAATTACACAGGTTATACCTAATGTTTTCTCATAAAACTATATATTGATTTGCTCAGCTTCCCCTGCTTCATAAGATTCTACCTGCAGACTGAACTATGTGAACATGTTGACTGGTTCACTTTAAATACAGAAAACTTAATTTAGTTCAGACTAAATGACCCCATGCCCAGCTGGTCTGATGTAATTCCAAACCAATGGGAATCTTAACCTAATCCCTAAAGTTCGAGTGAGTATATGGATAGCCTTCACACACAATATTTTATACATACTGTCAGATACTTGCGAATGGAAGTTGCACTGGGGTGCTTCATGGTGAGTGGTGCAATGATTTATAGAATAAGCAGTAAATTAGGAAAAAAATTATTTATTTGTTTTCACCAACAGCACTTTTTCCTCCACTGAACTCGGACTGCATGTAAAATCGCAGCATGCTGCGATTGCACACATATATCGCATGTGGGTGACCTATGCAAGTAAAAGGGTGTGATAAAAAATCGCACACTGACAGCACTCTGAGGGTGGTTTCACACTACGATTTTGTGCCTGTCCGTGGGATCCAACTTTGAAGGAGGATCCCACGGACAGGCACGGATCCGCACGGATCCCTGCAATCGGATGGCAAATAGCCATCCGATCTGCAGGATCCGTGTAGATCCTGCGGTCCCCTGTATCTCCCTACTCCTGCCTCCTCCATCTTCTTCCCTCTCCTATTCTATATGCTGTGCCCCCGCTATTCTATTCTGTGTCCCCCGCTTCTCTATCCTCATCTATCTCTATCCTGTCCCCTGTCCTCTTCCCTGTCCTCTTCCCTGTGTGTAAAAAAAAAAAAAAAAACTCCTCCGGGAGTATACATCACCTCTCACCGGCTCCAACGCTGCAGCACCATCAGGACTGAAGGACCTGTGATGATGTCACAGATCCGGTCACATGACCTGTCAGCTGACCAGATATGTGACATCATCATAGGCTCTTCAGTCCTGATGGTGCTGCAGCGTTGGAGCCGGTGACAGGTGATGTATACTCCCGGAGGAGTTTTTTTTTTTTTACACACAGGGAAGAGGACAGGGGACAGGATAGGGATAGATGAGGATACAGAAGCGGAGGACACAGAATAGAATAGCGGGGGCACAGCATATAGAATAGGAGAGGGAAGAAGATGGAGGAGCAGAAGCAGGGAAAGACAGGGAGTACGGAGCCGACATCGGATCCGAGGTGAACTCGGATCCGATGTCCATAGGCTCCTATGCTGTGGGCCCTTGGATCAGCCTCGGATCAGCAGTGATCCGATGCTGTCCGATGTGAGTCACGGACACAAAATCGTAGCAGGCTACGATTTTGTGCCCTTAATTAAATCGGATGGGATCGGATGGTGCCAAAATCGGATGCCAATAGTGGCACATCCGATCCCATCTGATTCCCATAAGGGGACATGGGATCCGATTTCGGATCCGATTGTATCCGTTTTGAAACGAATACAATCGGATGACCGAAAATCGTGATGTGAAAGCAGCCTGACAGTGTTTTCAGCATGGTCTTTCCCATGCTGGAAAAAGTTAGAATACAATAGACAGATAGATAGGATAGGATAGGATAGATAAATAGATAGATAGATAAATAGATAGATAGATAGATAGATAGATAGATAGATAGAGAGATAGGATTAGCTAGAACATCTTACTAATGTCGCTCTGCTGCTTCTGGGTCCACCCATTAAGCTTCATGCATATTCACTGCACTGACCAGCAAAGAGCGAATCACAGAGGCTCACACTCTGTGAGAGCATCTGTGATTGGCTGTTGCAGTCATAAATAAAAACAGAGACGCTTAGTGGCTTCATCTTTATTACAACCCTTCCCACCCTCGTACACGTCCATGATTTTGGTCTTTTGTCTTCCGGGACACACACAGCTCTACATCAGAGAGCATGGGGGAAAGAACACTTCTTTTTGCTCCCTGTGGTCTCTAATCACTGAATGACAGTGCTGAGACCTGCGTCATGGTAAGCGGCGATGTCATCGAGGACACCATTGCCATAGCAACTAAGCATGTGGTTACTATGGCAATGGTGTCCTCGGTGACGTCACTGCTTACAATGCCGCAGGTCTGAGCACTGTTATTCAGTGATCAGACACCATGGTGAGTGGGCAGATGTGTTCTTCTTCCTTTTTTCTCTGATGTAGCAGAGCTGCGTGTGTCCAATAAGACAGAAGATTAGAATGGTGGAGTCATATGAGTGTAGATGGGGGTAATAAAGATGGAGTCACTAAGTGTGTCTGTTTTTATTTATAATAAAATTATTTGTCTCTATGTTGTGTCTTTGATAACCATTTATTTGAGATTCTTAATGGCTGTGTCTAACTTGGCCTGACATTAAGAATTTCAGGACTTAATACCAGATGAAAATTCAAAGCTGGTATTAAACCCTTATTACCCAGCATGCCACCCCTCACCACGACCACTGGAAAAGCCTGTTAAAGCATTTGGAAATGGCGCTACGATGAATGTGTCATTTTCAGGGGTGGCTGCAGGCTGCTATTCTTTAGAGTGTGGGGGCCTAAAACAATGGGAATATCAGCCCTCAACTGCCTAGTGTTACCTTGGCTGGCAATTAAAAATAGGGCGGAGCCCATGCATTTTTTTTGCCAGTCAAGGTAAAATTACACAGCTCTGGGTGGCAGCTTGCAGCCGTCTACTTTCACTGGGCTAAACTGAAAAATGCTGTGAAGCCCTCGCAATTTATTAAATAATTTATTTAGCATACTATGATGGCAGGTTAGTTGGCATACACAAATTTGTACTGCAACCAAGCTCAATCACTGTCCAGATTGTGGATTGCAGTCTGACTGCAACAGACAATTCACAGAGGTTCTCACAGAGTGTGGGTGTCTGTGATTGGCTGTTTGCCTGTCAGTGCAGTGAATATGCATGAAGCCTAAGGCTAGGGTCAGAATAATGTTAAAGGGGGGTTGCCTTAAAACATAGGTTTTGGCAAGCTAAACGCAGCGCTACTGCCATGGTAGCCATGCGTTAACGCTGCCAATGCTTACCTATGGTGATGCGGCCCCTAGCGCGGCTCAAACGCCAGCATCTGAGTGAAATCTTGCACTTTTTCCTAACGCAAAAAAGACGCTGTTGAAAGTGTCTTTTCTCGCGTTAGGAAAAAGCACAAGATTTTACTCAGATGCCGGTGTTTGAGCCGCGCTAGGGGCCATGTCACCATAGGTAAGCTTTGGCAGCATTAACGCGGCGCTACCATGGCGATAGCACTGCGTTAAGGCTGCCAAAACCTGTGTTTTTAATGCAAGCCCCCTTTAACGTTATTGTGACCGTAGCCTAATGGGTGGCCACGGAAGCAGGAGCTGGACACTGGTAAACCCTATCTAGCTAATCTTACATCTATCTATCTGTCTATTCTATTCAATCTATCTCTACTATCTTCCTGTCTATTCTTTTTTAATTTATACAGCATGGAAAAGACCATGTTTAAAACGAATTGCACACGGACACCACAAGGATGTCACACAGATGTCACACTGATGTTAGTTAAGAAAAAAGCGCACAATCGCATCAGACCTGCACCACACTCACATGACCATATGGAAAGCACTCACGTGACTGTCATGCATCAAATTCGTTCCAATTAAGCATACAATATGCTAGTGTGCCTCGACCTTAGTACAAAAGCTCAGCCTATTTTTTAATAGGTCCCTTACATTATTTAGTTACTCCTAGAGATAAGACAGTTGATGCAAATATAATTCCCATTACATTTTATTAAATTTGCAAACTCAAGCAATATGCAATAATTTACACAAATCAGCCAAAAAATGCCGCTTTCAATTTAAATATTACAGAAGATTTCATCAGTGACAGAAGGCTCACCTGCTCTCAAGCATTAATGTACGAGCTTCCCCATAATACATCACATACTATAGCACAGTCAATCAGGAGACTATATAAAAGTCAAAGCAGGTAATGGAGCAGCCATTTTTGGATTATTTAGGCTATTGAGAAGATGCCCAAGCTCAGCAATATAGATAGGAATAGAAAGCTTTAAAGCTTTGAACTAATACAACTGCAGAAGATGAGTGTACTAATCTGTAAGTAATGCTGAGATTCAAATGATAGTAGATGTTGTGCAAGGTGCCCGCAGCAATGTATCTGATATCTGATCCGTCCTGTTGCATTATAATTACAATTATGCTATTTTTTCTTCCTTCTTAATGCACTAGAAACCCACAGCAAGGCAGTACAATATTTATAACACAAAAAAGTTTCAATCAAAGGCAGTCAAAGACAGCGTGCTTTGTATGTCATAAGTGACTGCACTGAATTTTTGTATTTCTTTTGCGATCCTTCCTAAGAACCTACAAAAAGCACACTGGTCTCAATATATATAACGGGTGAGTACAAAAAAAGTAACAACAACCTAGAAAACATCAATATAACCACACATAGAAATGGATATATTTTTTACTGAATGAAAATCTATTATAATATGGAAGAATTCATAAAATCAATGGGGAACTATACAGACAGACATCAGAATTACATCAGATATATCAGGTCAGCAGCATATTATATATTGTTGCAAACGTTAAATAAAGAATCACTATGTAACAGGGCCGGACTGGGACCAAAAAGCAGCCCTGGAGAAAAAACCCTGCCAGCCCACATACTAGATCACCCATCAGCCCCGATCAGTGAATTTTGCTTTTACGCTGTAAAATATTGCCGCAGCTGCCGTCCCTAAGAATTGGGCCAAATGGCCACTCACCTCCAGAACTCTCCATCCTTCTGCACTCCCCATCCTCCATCCTCCTGCACTCCCCATCCTCCTGCACTTCCCATCCTCCTGCACCCTCCATCCCCCTGCACTTCCCATCCTTCTTGCACCCTCCATCCCCCTGCACCCTCCATCCCCCTGCACCCTCCATCCTCCTGCACCCTCCATCCTCCTGCACCCTCCATCCTCCTGCACCCTCCATCCTCCTGCACCCTCCATCCTCCTGCACTCCCCATCCACCTGCGCTCTCCATCCTTCTGTGTGCTCCATCCTCCTGCGCTCTCCATCCTCTTGCGCTCTCCATCCTCCTGCACTCCCCATCCACCATCCTCCTGCACCCTCCATCCTCCTGCACCCTCCATGCTCCTGCACCCTCCATCCTCCTGCACCCTCCATCCTCCTGCACTCCCCATCCACCTGCGCGCTCCATCCTTCTGTGTGCTCCATCCTCCTGCGCTCTCCATCCTCTTGCGCTCTCCATCCTCCTGCACTCCCCATCCACCATCCTCCAGCACCCTCCATCCTCCTGCACGCTCCATCCACCTGCGCTCTCCATCCTCTTGCATTCCATGTCCTCCGTCCTCCTGCACTCCCCATCCTCCTGCAGTCCCCATTCTTCTGCGCTCTCCATCCTCCTGCGCTCTCTATCCTCCATCCTCCTGCGCTCTCCATCCTCCATCCTCCTGCACTCTCCATCCTCTTGTGCTCTCCATCCTCCTGCACTCCCCATCCACCATCCTCCAGCACCCTCCATCCTCCTGCACGCTCCATCCACCTGCGCTCTCCATCCTCTTGCATTCCATGTCCTCCGTCCTCCTGCACTCCCCATCCTCCTGCAGTCCCCATTCTTCTGCGCTCTCCATTCTCCTGCGCTCTCTATCCTCCATCCTCCTGCGCTCTCCATCCTCCATCCACCTGCACGCTCCATCCACCTGCGCTCTCCATCCTCTTGCATTCCATGTCCTCCGTCCTCCTGCACTTCCCATCCTCCTGCAGTCCCCATTTTTCTGCGCTCTCCATCCTCCTGCGCTCTCCATCCTCCATCCTCCTGTGCTGTCCATCCTCTATCCTCCTGCACTCCCTATCCTCTATTCCCTGCAGTTTCCATCCTCTATTCCCTACAGTTTCCATCCTCTATCCCCTGCAGATCCCATCCTCTGTCCCCTGCAGATCCCATCCTCTGTCCCCTGCAGATCCCATCCTCTGTCCCCTGCAGATCCCATCCTCTGTCCCCTGCAGATCCCATCCTCTGTCCCCTGTAGATCCCATCCTCTGTCCCACTGCAGATTCCATCCTCTGTCCCCCTGCAGATTCCATCCTCTGTCCCCTGCAGATTCCATCCTCTGTCCCCCTGCAGATTCCATCCTCTGTCCCCCTGCAGATTCCATCCTCTGTCCCCCTGCAGATTCCATCCTCTGTCCCCCTGCAGATTCCATCCTCTGTCCCCCTGCAGATTCCATCCTCTGTCCCCCTGCAGATTCCATCCTCTGTCCCCCTGCAGATTCCATCCTCTGTCCCCCTGCAGATTCCATCCTCTGTCCCCCTGCAGATTCCATCCTCTGTCCCCCTGCAGATTCCATCCTCTGTCCCCCTGCAGATTCCATCCTCTGTCCCCCTGCAGATTCCTTCCTCTGTCCCCATGCAGATTCCATCCTCTGTCCCCCTGCAGATCCCATCCTCTGTCCCCTGCAGATTCCATCCTCTGTCCCCCTGCAGATTCCATCCTCTGTCCCCCTGCAGATTCCATCCTCTGTCCCCCTGCAGATTCCATCCTCTGTCCCCCTGCAGATTCCATCCTCTGTCCCCTTGCAGATTCCATCCTCTGTCCCCCTGCAGATCCCATCCTCTGTCCCCTGCAGATTCCATCCTCTGTCCCCCTACAGTTTCCATCCACTGTCCCCTGCAGTTTCCATCCTCCAGACTCCCTGTATCCTTCATCCCCGTGCACAGCCTACCACCCTCTCCACCCCTCTCACACACACCTCTTCTTGAAGGACCGGGGGGGCCGTTGCACATTCACCGCGGCCGCCGGGTGCGTCTGCTGTAAGGAGGAGGTGAGGAGGGGCGGGCAGAGCTGCAAGACAGGAAGTCCCGTCCTCCCTCCTCTCCGGCCGGCACGGCGGCCGGCTGCCAGCACGCGGGGCCCCCCCAGGGAGCAGACAATGGGCCCCTCATGTCGGGGGGCCCGGGGTGCTCGATCCCCCTGCCCCCCCGCTAGCTACGCTACTGATATATTTCATATGTATACACATATTCATATGTACACACACAGTGTGTATATATATATATACATATATATATATATACATACACACATCCGTATGTACACACATTTACAGTACATACACACACATTATTATGCATAGACAAGGAGGGGGACACAGGGTGTTATCAGTGCTGTTCTGCTGCCCAAGTCACAGTTATCTGTCCAGTACATTTCTCTGTGGTCGGTCACTCTGTCTGTGGGATTGATGGGATTTATAGCAGCTGGTTGAGATTCCACAGATCGGGCAGTGAAAGTTCAATCAGTTGTCATAAATCCTCTTTGCCTCAGACGGAGACCGCAGCCACAAGACACAATCCAGACATCAAAGTGTGCAGAAACCTTCTGCCCAGGAGGCACAATATCCCCTCTTACCGCCCAGGATGAGCTCAGCCCGCACAGATGAAGTCGACCAGGAAGGAGAGGCATGTGAACGAGCCCTGCAGCAGCCGACAGTGTAGGAAGTGCAGGCCCCGGGCTCCCGGTCAGCAGGTTGTACAGCAGGGTCAGGGAGCAGGGAGGCATCCTGCAGCTGGAGCCGCTGAGGAGTGGAGGAGCTGTCACACTCCTCCTCAAAGAAGCGGCTGCAGGAACACAGCCGGAAGGAAGCTTCCCGCCGCCGGAAACACCTCTGCGTCTGCTGTGCAGCTCCCTGGCTGTGCCCGGCCGGCGGCCGCATAAAGACTTAAAGGTTCCGCAGGCGACCTCTTAAAGGTACAGAGCGGCCGCAACGGCCCAATTTCCCTCCAGCCCACCGGGAGAACTCCCGATATGACCTATGGCCAGTCCGGGCCTGCTATGTAATGTAAAAAAGACGTATGACCCAGGATACGTGCAGTGCAGAAAATATAGGATAATGACTCTCAACAATAATGAAAGAATTCAGTCAAATCAATCAAGATGTGAAGATGAAAATCTATGGTGCTCATACATCTATAAAAATAGTGATGCTGATAAATATTTATCACAAGTGTAGCAGAACCTACCAGGAAGAGGATTTCCCCGCTCGACATGCTTTTCATCTAAGTTTTCTTTGGCCAGGGTTACACATAGAAATCCGTTTTTGGAAGTGCTGCAAAAAACGCATTGGCTCTCTGAACGTCTTTCAAAAACGGATTGGTAGGTGTGGGGATGCATAACTGCCAATTTTAGACCATTCTATGCGTTTTCAAAAACGCATGCGTTACCGGATGGTGTACCATGTGTACAATGCGTTAACGCATGCGTTTCTAAAAATGATGTGCGTTTTATGAAAGGATGGATACTGTCATGGGTTGTTCATAAATATTCATCACTGGCCACACCCTTCAGCCAATAAAAAGGCCAGCTCAATGAGGGGGTGTGACCACCTTCCTTTTGGTCACTTTATATAACACACGTTCCTGCTGGGGTGATGGATCGTCATCTGGAGATTGAAATCCTCCTCCTTCAGCTACGATACGTGGCTGCACGGCGGCGACAGTTGCGCCAAGCGGCCCGTTCCAGAGTCTGGATTCATGAGGTCAACATGTTGCGGTCACAGCATGGTGCCTTCCATGTCCTTTTCCCACAACTGCGGCTCTTCCCTGATAAATTCCAAAGGTACCTCAGGATGTCTGTGGAGGCGTTCGATCAGCTGCTTGAGCTGGTGGGCCCACACATCACCCGCCAGGACACGCGTTGGCGTCCCGCCATTTCCCCAGTGGAGAGACTGGTGGTCACATTGCGGTAAGTGTGTTTTGCCTCATGGCTTCTTGGCTGCACACACACAACACATGTGTTTGGCGGTTTGTTGGTTATCCGGACATGAAATTCATTATGGTGTGTCTTTCCCTGGGTTTGAGGATGTGTCATGATGTGTACTCACTGTGTTCATGGACAATGTAGTGTGAGTAGGTTTGTTAGTGGCTGGCCTTGTACTTGCCACATATTGCAGTTCCGTGATGCATATCTTCCCACAACAACGACATTGTCCTCACCACGGCCCCAAAGAATGAAAGATCTGGCTTTAAGTGAGCCATTTAAGGCACCACTACATTGCCAGATCCCATGGAAGGTAAACCAGGTGTAATTAAAATGCAGCTTTAGACTCTTATAATGCCACCTGATTTTGGTCCCTGGGAACCTGGCAATATACCACTGAAGGAAAGGTGTAGTCATGTTGCAGATCTGATGTAGAGTTTGTGCGTGAAGATGTGAATGTGTTGTGATGTAGATTTCTGATATGAAATATCGATATGTTGCACACATATGAGCTTGGACTTGTTGCACGTGAGTGACCTTGAATATGGTCCACATTTGTGCTTGAAAGAGGATCAAAGGGTAGTGATGCATCCAACGCAACCAAACATAGTTCTGTGGATGTGTTCAATCCGGTGTCTTCAAGGTCATCTGCCTTAAGGCGGCCGTCATACACTTCAATATTCTCAGTGATATTGATAGGGAGCACATGCACGCGGGATCGCTAACAATATCGTTCAAGATATTGCAGCGTGTGACGGCTGGCTAAGCAATATTGTGCTTTTAAATTATGCCTTGTCATGGGCACCTTAGGGCAACGACACACACACACACATCTGTGCAGATATAGTTTGCAGCTCTGGGTTGACCACGAAATAACGGCCATATCTTTCCAGTTCTGAGGCTGGGGCAAAAACGAGCCATGTGTCCATGATTTAACTGCAAACCTAGATATGCAAACAATATCTGCACAAATATGTGTGTGTGTCACGTGGCCCTTACATCCCATCATTGTATGTGTGTCTTGCCTTCATCATTGCGTTCCTCACCAAGGCCCAAGGCCAGATGTTGCAGAGCAGCCACCACCAGCAAGAGGGTGGCCAAGGCCCCGCAATTTTCAATTTCAGGGTCAGCTGGGCTACTTGACAAACACACAGGGTTTGCCAACATGACACTTCACTTGGCAGCAGCCTAACCTTGGGTTGATATGGCACATTGCTGCAATAGGACCCCCACAGTTCGGGCTCGGGAACACACTCGTGGGTTGCCAGACAAATAGTTCTCAGGTTTGAAACAAAGATCGTCAGCGTGTGCACGTGGCTTAAAGGGCCTGTCACATGCGTCAATATCGGCTGCACAATATCGGCTGCACGTGACGTTGCAGCGATATTGATGCGTCTGACATACTGAATCAACCAGCGATAAATTGCTGGTTGATGATCGGCAGGTTTTAGAACCTGCTCCGAAACCTGGCGATTGTCGGCCGGTGGACAAGCAGCATCGCTGCGTGTGACACCGGGAGTCGCGATAATCCAGCTCCCAGCGCCTCTCACAAGCGCTGGGAGCTGGTAACTAAGGTACACGTCGGGTATCTAGGCAGCGGCCGCTGCCTAGATACACGCAGTTTACCTTGGAGACCAGCCTGCTCCCGCTTACCGCAGGCTGCCAGCGGGAGCAAGACATCGTGGAATCAATATTTAAATTGTTTCCACAATGTCTCTGGTCCATTGATCGCTAGTGAGTCTGTGTGTGTGACAGCTCACCAGCAATCAGCCGTCAATGTCGTCAGCGATCATCTCAATGACGACATAGACGCGTGTGACACCCCCTTAAGAGTGTGCTGCTACATGAGTGTTGTTTGTGTATGAATGTCGGCGTCAGTGGCCTGGATATGATGCTGGTAGCATATCACTAATCATGTGTCTCCACTTTCAAATTGGAATGGACGTCTGTGAGTAGTGTGCATGCAATCGTACATTACCTCTTCATTTTGGCCACACATTTGCACCCATGTTGCTTACTTGTTCTACCAAGGCTCTGTTTGTTGACATGTATTTTGCAGTAGTCTTGTTCAGTGCATACTAATGTTGTTGTTGTTCTGTTTTACAGGTTCCTTGCAACAGGGGAGTCATATGCCTCTCTCCATTACCAATTCCGAATTGGACGCTCAACCATCACCAAGTTCATTCCACAGATATGTGATGTGTTGTGGGAGAAACTCCAGCCTTTGGTGATGCCAGAACCAAACAACAACACGTGGCTGTCAAGTGCCGTGTCATTTCGAGAAAAAGCAAATTTTCCCAACTGTGTTGGAGCCCTCGATGGGAAACACATAAGAATTCGCAAGCCCCCACACAGTGCCTCACTGTTTTTTAACTATAAACGTTATTTCTCCATCGTCCTCATGGCAATTGTGGACTCCAGGGGGAGATTCATCTCCGTCGACATTGGGGCATATGGCCACACAAATGACTCTCGGGTGTTCAAGGACAGTGTCATGGGCCAAGCCCTTTACAGTGGCCGCTTAAATCTGCCGCAGCCTTGTCCTTTGCCTGGCACCAGCTCACCCAGTGTGCCACATGTAGTGGTTGCAGATGAGGCCTTCCAGCTTCACGTTAATCTACTCAAGCCGTATGCCAGCCGCACACTCACGGCTGCAGGTCAGAACTTCAATATGAGGTTAAGCCGGGCACGTCAGTATGTAGAGTGTGGCTTTGGCATACTGGCAGCAAAGTGGCGTGTCCTTTTGACCACCATTCAGCTGCATCCCCATAATGTGGACAGCGTCATCAAGGCCTGTACCTGTCTTCACAACTTTGTAATGAATCAGGAATTGCCCAATGTTGACCCCACTCTGTGGTCTACTCCTTTATTACCCATACAACAGCCCAGTGTGCGTGGCCCTCTTGCAGCCATTACTGTAAGGGACCAATTTGCAAATTACTTCATGAATGAACCACACCACCAAGCTCATGTGTAAGGATAGCTTTACCCACAAAGTGATGTTGTTTAAACACAACTCGTTAGGTTTTGCATTTGTTGGTTGGTCCCACACTGCATCCTTTACTCACCTATGTGTTGAATCTATGTGTTTGTAAATTAAGATGGATGATTGGGTTATTTTTTTTAAACACTGTCGTAAATGTGTTTGATTTGGGAGTGTGTTGCCGTACACGTTACAGTGTTCAGACCACAACGTGTAAGTGATGGGTGTGTATGTGGAGTTTAGCCTCCTCACTCACATAGCATTTCTGTGTGGCCTTGATCACATGTCTTTGCCCAACACAGAATTTGCTTTGGGTGGCTTTACAAGTAGGTGGCCTTGTAACCCGTATTGTGGTCAACCACACAGGTCCTTATCGAAGGCTTCCGTGTTTAGAATCCCGCCTTAATGCTACCTTTACATGCTGCCACTGGAATGTCCCAATCAATAGGCATCGGACACAAATGTGGATGTTGCCATGAAAACACTTTGAAGTGGCTGTGTGTAATTCAACATTTTAAGTCATGTGACTTGCAGATACATGACTGAACAAGCACCCACTTCAAGCTGTTTAGATGCCAACAGCCACAAATGTGTCCTATGGCTGTCGGTTGATACCTTCCTGGGGCTGTGTGTCAAGGAACCCGACATTTGCACGTATGCCTTATTCTGTATAGTCTCAACACGAGTATGCTAATTATCTGCCCCTTGTTTAATGTAAGTGAGCCACACATCTTAACTTACCACCTGGGCGGAGTGAGCCTCACATTTTTGTAGGATCACGTGGCCTCATGCAATGTGTATGGTCTGAAGTTCGAACACATAACAGCTATTGATATATACCATGTAACCTTGTCCGAGCTCATATGTTAATATGTTATAATAAAACATCACATTAGTTGTAATTTTTTTTTAAATTAAAAAATTAAAATCAATGCAGGTTCATCAGGCTTGGAACATTTTTAATGTGGTATCATTAAGTGCAGAAAACAACAATGGCTCACACGGAGCGAAGCTGCTGGCCAAACAGCATGAAGCCTGGTTTGGGCCAAAAAATTATTTGCATGTGTGCAACCCAACATGGGCAATCAGAACGGAGAAAACTGAACTCGGTGGCAACACGACACCAACATGTGAAACATGGGCACAATGCCCTAAATAACTCAATCCACCTCCCCGGACACCTCGTCACACACAAGTGTAAGATTTATGGGGTGCCTAACAGAGTACTTCTGTACAAGTGTATTGAACTCCCCTTTGAAATTTAATTTGTCCTCTGGTGGGATGTCCAGAAGTTCTGGTACATATGAACTAAAAAAATTCATCCACTGCTGGCCAGGACCCACACACTCATTCTGCCCAATTTGGGAAATTTGGTGTTCTATAACTGTGCGATTGTCTCGCACACTGTCATGAAGGCGCTGTAACCCCTCCACGAGGATTGTGTCTGTGTCCTCACGTTGCGTATTTCTTTTGCGCCCACGGGTAGGTCGGGAAGCAGCCGGGGTGGCTGTAGGGGGTGGTGTTGGTCCCCTGACTTCAACATTTGGGGTAGCCAGTACAGTCTGTGAGGGTGGCCCAGCCACAACGGCATCATTGTCTTGTGTCTGGCTGGGAGGCATGTCCCCACTGCTGGGCTCCTGTTCCGGAACCGCATCAGCTGTGTTGGTGTGAGTTCTGCAAGATAAGGAAGATAGATATAATGTTAGTTACATAAAACACACATCAGTTCTTCACCTATCTGCAGTGCTGCATGTGTGTAGATTCTCACTTTCGGGTGCCAAGCGTCTGCTGTAGGAAGGACAGCTCTTCATGGTGCATATAGAGGGTGGGTGGTTTGGCAGCTGCCCCACTCTTGAAAGCCGCCATCTTCCTGACATCTTGCTTGAAGCGATCACGGCAGGAGCGCCAGCGGACTCTCACCTTGTCCTCTACATAGCATGTGAAAAAACAAACACAACAGGAGACATGTGTGACATCTATACACTACAACATCTCACAACACCACACATGTATGTGTGTTTGGAGGTGTCCTTACCTATGTACAGTTGCTCATCAGAGTCAATATTTCTGAACCTGGGGAACATGGTGTGGCAGATGTCATGCCACATTTGCCTGGTCACAGTAGTATTTTTGTAGTTTTCATTCCCCGGGTCCCACAGAGCGGGCTGCTTCTCCATAAGATGGATTAGGACCTGGTTGTCAAGCCGTATTTTTGCAAATTTCCGGGTGGATGTATTTACGCCTGTTTCTACATACTCCTACAGTGGCAAAAAGGAATCCATGAACCACAAAAAGGATTGTGTGGCAAAATGAAAATTTACAGACATATGGGACAAATGGTGTTTGGCAACATTGAGCATCAACACTATAATGTGAGTGGACTGATGACACAATACACATGTGTAGAAGGCAGGAAACGCAGATGAAGACTTAAACCCAAACAAACCTAACGTCACTTACCTCGGTAGCAGCAGCTGTTTTTTTACGCCCTTTACCAGTCTTGGTGGCCTTGGGCTCTGGGAGTGCCTTAGGTGGCTCCTGTGTGTGTGAGAACAACACTTTAGACAGACACAGGAGATCTAACGTCCGCTTAACACACACGTCTGTGCCCAAATTCCCAACACATCTGTATTTGCCCTTAAATCATGGACACAGTGCTAGATCTCACAAGAGTCACAAAATAGCCCAATGTGTCCATGATTTTACTGCAAGCAGAGGTTGTTAAGGGATGTTCTATCACACATTGGTGTGTGTACAGTGGGCCAACCAATCATTGCAACATCGCCCCATACATGACCACACACACTCTCCAGACGTACCTTCTGTGTGGATGGCCCTGCCTTTGCAGCTTGGTGCTTTTTTCGGGTGGCCTTTGTGTGTTTTTTGTGGCTCCTCTTGTGCTGGAGGGAGATAACAAAAATAATGTGAAACAAAAATCGGCTGCAGATTGGTGATAAACTGTATGGCACATTGAAAGGTGTGTCACATATTGAAGAAATCGGAAACAGCTCCCACCCATATGGTTGCCCGCACAAACATGTGGGCACTAAACCAAGATTATTTAGCCAATGTGTAGATACTTTACCTTGGCAGCCCAACACCAACAGAATAACATATCTTCCCAAAAGATTCATATATGTGTTGGGCAACTGACTGTTCGGCACCCTGGCTCAAAATAACACATTGGTGCACATTATAAGAGACAAGTGTGACTTACTCTTTTGACGTGTCGGGCACTGGAGTCCGAAGATGATGTGGATGAAGGCTGCAATTGAACATGAGTATATCAATGTCAAATCACACCTGGACACATATGTGTACGCATTAACACAAACATAACCGACATATCTTGCAGCGTTATGTGTACTAAAGTGTCCGTTGCAAATTTACGCCTGACATGCAGAAGAGGGCCAATAATTTCTTTGTGGTCAGTTAACAATAGGTAGGCATGTAACAACCTTCACACTTTTGTATTGGCCGGGTGTTAAGGTACATTTGGCCCCCACAAAGGGAACACACAGCATGATACTTTTTAGTGGGGTAACTTTGCCATTGTACACACACCCTTTTTTATGGTTTGACTTAAAAAATGTGACCCATACAAAGTAACTTTGGCCAGAGGAGCAGTGGCAATTACACTTTTAGGCAACGTGGCCAATATTTACACAATGTTTCAGGTGCTACACACTTCACACAACAGACAGGCTGCATAGTGTCGGCTTGCAAATAGCACACAGGGACACAATGAAACCACCAGTTGTGTACCAAGGACCATTCTGGCGACAATCAGCACCATGGTGGGTGAAGTGTTGAGCACAATATCTGTCCGAATAGCAGGCCCAGCGTCTGTTTGAAGCAGTCACATACAGGCACCTGCACTTTGCAACCACATGTTAAAAACACCAAAACATAAAGAAGACATAGGCCAGGGTCACATTTGCGATGTGCCCCTAGCCTGCCGGATTCCGGTATTATCTTAGAACTTTTTCCAGCGCCGCATAGCGTTTCCGCTATGCGGTGCTGGAAACCGCTGCCCTTAGTTACCCGCTGTTTACCTGCACGACCTGTCACACAGGCAGCGGCTCGGAGGGCGTTTTACAGCGCCGCACAGGAAACCGTTGCAGACACGATTTCCTGTGCGGCGCTGTAAAACGCCCTCCGAGCCGCTGCCTGTGTGACAGGTCGTGCAGGTAAACAGCGGGTAACTAAGGGCAGCGGTTTCCAGCACCGCATAGCGGAAACGCTATGCGGCGCTGGAAAAAGTTCTAAGATAATACCGGAATCCGGCAGGCTAGGGGCACATCGCAAATGTGACCCTAGCCATAGTGAACCGCAGGGGTGGGTATAAGTGGTTGGTACACCCCTAACACCCCAGGGCCCCCAGCATGTGGAACTTGGGGAGGTGTACCAGAGGATCTTTGGATCATCACATGCCAACAAGTGCGCCATACACCCATTGAGGGACATGGATCCACAGTCTCCTCCCCATGGCATTGCACGACAAGGTTGCAGATGTCATTGACATCTGTACCCATGGCCAGCATTAATGTGCGTTTGACAACGGAACATCATCTACAGGCGGCAATGATGGTGGGCAGGTATAAACGGTGACAATCAGTGGATGGTTCAGCTGTTAGTCGCAAACACACATACCCAAAATAAGGGAGTTTGCCAGAGTACATTGAATTAAGCAGGCAGATGCTCCTAATGTAGTGCAACAATATCAGCCAATTCTGACTCTGCGCATTACATCAAAACACCTGGATGATCGTCATTTGCATTAACTTTCATATACACTGACACCTCCGGCCATACAACAGATTGCCGCCTCCGGACCAATAACAAGTCAGCTGTTTGGCTGAGTAGGGTGCATAGTAATGTGAACGCATGTTTCCAAAGTGCAATGCGTTCACATCAATATGGCCAGCCTTGTTGCTGCATTCCCATCTGCATGCCATTCGCATGCAGACACCAACACGTGTCCCAAGGCAACTTATGATGATATGTGACCAACACATTGAAGTTGTCATTTTTAAGAACTTAACAGTTACAGTCTGGTTGCACAATGGCATTCCCCTGCGCAGGGTTCGTGGTCGAGGAGACAACATGTGAGTGCAGGAAGCGCATGCCCCCAAGTTTATAATGTGTACGCGGTGTGCTGCATTTCACAGGCCACGACCGTGCCCTGACATTAACTGCACTATGTCATTTGGACACATCCATATTGATGCTCACACATAACACAATGTCGTCGGCATCAGGGAGACAACATGTTGCATGCCTGCTGCGGACCACACTGTGTGATTGTTCACCAGCCTTCCGCAACAGCACATATTGCAGGGAAGAGGAGCACACGGTCATGTACAGTGAAGCGCAGCACCCTGCATCCGCATTGTCGTGTGGCTTGAGCTGGCTGCGCGCACATGGCATCAACCCCTACCCAGAAACATGCTGAGGTAAACAGCAGTGCCACACAAGCATTATTAGGCAATTAGTAGGTCACAACCCAAAATGCATGGGCTACTTACAGACAAGACAGATGAGTGCTCTGAGGGACTGTCCCTGTCACTGAGCTCCGAATCAGTCACCTGTGCAGGTGAGACAAACAGAAAGAGACATTACTTGAGGGCAGCATTTCCAACAATTACATCTTTTCAGGAACATATGTGCTAACATTTTGTACCTACCATAGTGTCAGTGTGAAGGGTTCCAACACATGTAGTCTGTCCGGGGAGCAGGGCTGATTTCCTGGTTGACACCCCCACTTTTGTGTGGCTGGCTAAGGTCACATGACCTTGAAGGATTGACATTTGCCACCTTCTGGAGCAGATTAGGAAAACGCATGCGTTAACGCACTTGTGCAATATGTGCTCAAAATGGCAACGCGTTAACGGATGCGTTTCCATAGGGCCCCATTATGAGGGAAACGCATGCGTTTTGAGAAGGAGACAAAAAACGCGGGCTACCGCGTTTTTGGTGTGCGTTCTCAAAAACGCACAGGATTTCACAAACCACTTTTTGGCAATGCGTTTTTTACATTGAGGCCTATGGATCCGTTTTCTTATCCGTTTTGGGACACAAAATCATTCCAAAAACGGATAGGAAAAACGGACTGAGGGCTTATGTGTGACCCCAGCCTTTCCCTCAATGAGATATGCTTCATTTTCCTCTATCATTTCCTATATCATATGCTGTTGTTAACTTACAGTGTACTGTGGCCTCACATCTGATATACAGGTACATCTCAATGAATTAGAATATCATCAAAAAGTAAATTTCTTTAGTAGTTCACTACAAAAAATGAAAATGATATACTGTATTATATATTTGTTATTACAACAGAGTGATCTATTTCAAGTGTTTACTTCTGTAAATGTTGATGATTATGGCTTACAGACAATGAAAACCCAAAAGTCATTATCTCAGAAAATTAAAATAGGGAGGATGTAGGGTTAAAAACCATGCTGCCATATTGCACGAGACATCAAAGGTGAATATAATATTGATCTATTAGTTCATGTGTTTCAGGGCTCCCTAAAATGCTGAAATACCCTGAAACATGGCAATCGGTAGTGGTATCGATTAGTCCTGATGAAAGGACCAGGGAGTACTGAAACGCGTTAACTAAAAAATCAATTGTCATACCCTCGGCCACGGGGCAGGTCTCTCATGGACAGGGAGATCGGTGCCTATCAGGCGGTTCTATACACCTCACTCGCTCTGTCCCTGCTGCGAGCTAGTCTCAACTAAACAGGGAGATCAGTGCCCATCACGCAGCTCAACTAGTTCTAATTACCCTGCCTGTGGTTCTATGTGGCCGTCTGCTTCTTTCTCATCCATGAATCTGCATCTCCTTGGCAGGTCTCCTGGGAATGCTTTTAGGCAGTGCACAGCGCAGCCTGCACACATTTAAAGAGACAGTACACCTGTTCCCTATTAGGTTTCTCAGCCTGAATGCTGAGCTGTTCTGGGTATAAAAGGCATCCTCCACCTATGGGAGGTGTCTGAGCAATATGATCATTCCCTAGGAATGTTGCCAGTGTCAAAGTCGCACTCTTGCTGTGCTCTGCACTAAGAAGACTATTGCATATTGTGCTCTGCAATATTCTTACATCTCTGACTCCACAGAATCCTCTGCTGGCAGTTCGCTATCCTGGATCTCTCTAGATATTCTGGATCCCACCTCCAGCTGTCCAAGCCTTTACTGAATTGCACGGGACCTTCCAGATTCCTCTACCGGCTGGATCAGATTTTTCGAGGATTGTAAGGACTTCCCAGGATTCTTCCTGACGACAGAGTCTGCGTTCTGCAGTCTTCCTATTTCTACTGCTACAGTCTGTATGGGTCACCCCTCTGGTCTGGGATTTGTGGCATTTAAACCTCTTGGGGCTGTGCTGGGTTTATCATGATCCAGAGGGTCCTCTCCTCAGACACTTTACCTTTTTGTTAACCCTTTCCTTAAATAAATGTCCTTGGTTTATTGAAGTCACTCTCCAGTCTCTTGCTGTATCAGATATTCAGTCACCACTGCTCCACCAGTGGGTCGGTGAGTTCACTTTACTTCTCCATGCCCTTCGGGCATAACATCAGTATTATATTCACCCTTTGATGTCTCGTGGAATACAGCAGCACGTTTTTAACCCTTCATCCTTCCTACTCTATATGCACCATGCTAGGGACTGCAGCAGCTATGAAATGCTTTTATGGTGGTTGTGACTCTCACTTCATTTCATTTCAAAGATTCTTTTTATTATTTTCCAAGTTATTGAGGTGGTAAACATAAGATTACAAAATCAGAAGTATTCAGCTTATGACAATCAATTGAGAATAGTTAGATATTTCCAAGCATAAGTTTAAACGATTATTGTCAAACTATCTAGAGAAAGTTAAGTACATGAGGAAGAAAAAATTATGAGAAAGAAGTAATGGTAGCTAAGTAGGAGGGAAAGGTTAGGTAAAAGAACAAGAGTGAGCATAGGAGGTGAGAAATAAGGAGAGAGGTGGGGAGATCCGATCATGAGTTGGAGCCTATAGGATTTCTGTTGAGTAGATGAAGCAAGGGGTTGAGATTAAGGTACTATGAGCGTCTTTTTGAAGAGTTCCCAGGCTTGCCAGTGGTTGCTGACAGAAGCCTGTGTATGGTTCATCGAGGCAGCCAGTTTTGCTACTAGATACAGTTGGTCAATTTTATCAATTAACGATTGAAGAGTCGGGATTTGAGGGGATCCCCATACCGTTGGTAGAAGAAGTTTCGCTGCAGCCAGTATTGTGCAGATTAACACAGAGAACCCACCATGGGGTGCGTCTAGGGGTAGATTCAGCAGGACAACTTCAGGGGATAACTTGATATTTCGTTTAGTCACATCTCTGATTAGATGAGCCGTCAGATTCCAGTAGGGGGTCAGGGATGGACAATGCCACCATATGTGGATGTAGTTCCCGTTTGCATCTCCACAACGCCAGCAATTCGTAGGGTGTTGTGTTTTCCATTTGTGTATTCTCTGCGGATCAGTATACCAGCGGGAGAGAATTTTGTAGGAGTTCTCTTGTACCTTGATACATTTAGTCGGACCATGTGAGTGGGTGTAGATATGTGAAATCTGTTGGGGTGTGAACTTATAACCTAAATCCTTTTCCCAGCTATGTATATAAGCTCTTTTCATGGGTATATCACTATCTAAAATGCTTTGATAAATGGTAGAAAGGATCTTAGTAGGTCTGATCTGTCTCGCGCATAGCGTTTCGAATGCCGTGGGGTTGCGGGCGAGCGCCGTATCGAATCGGATGTTGTGTAGGAGGGATTGTAGAATTTTATATTGCAGAAAATTAATGGATTCGAGGCCTGGCAGTTTGTGTAGATTAGGTAACGGGAGAAGTGCTCCGTCTGTGTATAATTGGTCTGCTGTCAGGCTGGCAAGCAATTTGGTGCGATTTTTGCTTGGATTATGTAGTAGGTTCGATCCCATTAGTATATCTAGCAGAGTGAGAAGAGGGGTCGATGGGGGCATCAAATAGGTATGCATGTTGGTCCATACTCGTAGGAGTGTGTTTGTAAGAGGATTATTTTGGCGTTCAGACGATTTGTCACTGTGGTGCGTCAGTAGGAGGGGGCGAAGGAACTGTGGGGACAATTTGTTTTCTATATCGATCCATAATTTGTTTTGTGTGTTTCGTATGATATCAACAGAACGTGATAAAACTGCTGAGTGGTAATATGTTCTGATGTCAGGTGCGCCCATACCCCCTTTTATTTTTGGGAGAGAAAGAGTGCGGAAATTTAAGCGGTGTCTCTTATGTTTCCAGATATAGGTAAAAAAAAGAGAATTGACCTTGCGTAAATAAGCATTAGGGACATGTATTGGTAACATAGAGAAAAGGTAAGTAAATTTAGGTAAGATAAGGCTTTTGAGTATATTTTTACGACCCATCCAGGATAAGAAAGGGTCACGCCAAGTTTTCATAGTGGCAGTTACTCTGTCTAATAAAGGGGGGTAGTTGAGGGAGAAGAGAACTTTATGAGATCTGCTAATTTTTATGCCTAGATAAGTGATGTGCGTTTTGGGCCATGAGAACGCGTACTTGGTCTTTAATCTGGATAGGATTGGTAATGGGACGTTCAGATCTAAGGCCTCCGATTTTGATGTATTTATTTTAAAATTGGTGAGGGTACTGTAGTTGTCAAGTATTTTTATCAAGGGGGGGAAACTTTTAGAAGGATTGGTCATGAGTATAAGTAAATCGTCTGCGAAGGCGGCCGTTTTATGGTGCGTCCCTCCTAGTGTAATGCCCTGAATCCCTTTATCCAGCTGGATATCAATCAGCAAGGGTTCCATTGCTAGGATAAACAAAAGTGGGGACAGTGGGCAACCCTGTCTCGTGCCATTGTGTATGGTGAAGGTATCCGTTAGGGAGCCGTTAATGTTGATGCGAGCGGTTGGGCTGGTGTACATTTTTAAGATCGCCGCAACTAGTTGGGTCGGGACGCCGAAACCAAGCAGCGTCTCCTCTAAGTACAGCCAGTCCACCCTGTCAAAGGCCTTTTCAGCGTCCGTACCCAGGAGGACTAGTGGGATTTTTTGTTGGTTGGCATAGTGGGTAAGGTGCAGTATCTTCAGTACGTTGTCCTTCCCCTCTCTTCTCCCCACAAAACCAGTTTGGTTTAGTGAGATTTTGTCCGGGAGGTAGGCAGCTACTCGACGAGCGATCATACTGGCAAAAATTTTTAAATCAACATTTAGTAAGGAGATCGGTCGGTAGCTGCTACACAATTCCCGGTCTTTCCCCTCCTTGTAGATTAAGGATATTTTTGCTTCTAAGGTTTGGGCCGGGAATCGACCTCCTTGCAATATGGAATTGTACATATTCAGCATGTGTGGTTGGAGAATCGAGGGGAAGGATCTGTAATAGGTACAAGGTAGTCCATCCGGTCCCGGCGCTTTGTTGGGGGGACACTTTGACAGGGCGGACCGGAGCTCTTCCAGACCAAAAGGCTTGCCTAACAGTAATTGCTGTTGTGGGGTAAAGCTCGGAAGATTTAGGCGGGATAAGTAATGTTTGATTCTTTGCCTTCTGGTTGTCTCTTCTGTTTTGGATTCTTCGGGGCGTAGGTTATATAGTTGTGTATAATAATGTAGAAACGCTGTTTCTATTTGGTTATAATTAGTAGTGGATCGTCCCTCCGCAGTTTTGATGGAGTGTATGGAAGTGCGGGTTTGTCGTTGTTTAATTCTAGAAATCATCAGTTTCGAGGCTTTGTCGCCGTGAACGTACATTTTAGTGCTCCATGAAGCAAGCCATTTTGCCGTTTGTAGGAATAGGATGTCTTTAAGTTGACGCCTTTTAAGGGTTAGTTGCTCCAGTATTGGGGGGGTGATTAGTTTTTTGTGTTTTGTTTCTAGGTCAAAGATTTCCTCATATAGTAGATCAAGCTGTCTCTGTTGTTGTTTATGAATGTAAGCTGTAATTGAGATAAATTCTCCTCTGACCACAGATTTGTGTGCTTCCCAAAGCGTCGGCGTCGCAACCTCACCATTATCGTTTTGAGCAAAATATTGCTCCAATGTTTTGGTTATGCGAGAGAGGGTGGAGGGGTTGTCGAGCACCGATTCAGTGAGTCGCCACGATCTATAAACAGGGAAGGCCTTATGTAGTGTCAGTGTCATCGTTACGAAGGAGTGGTCCGAGAATATGTTAGGGTTGATTTTCGTTGATCTCACTTTGGCTAGAGTGTTTTTGGAGACAAAGAAATAATCTAGTCTATGATAAGAGGCGTGAGGGTGTGAATAAAAGGTATAGTCACGGTCATCTGGGTGCATGTACCTCCACACATCCAGCAGTTGGAGCTCGCGGAGTTGGATTTTGATTTTATTAAGATCACCTTGCGAGTAAGTGCTTTTCTTTGTTGTGGTATCTATTAGCGGGTTTAATGCAATATTAAGATCTCCCCCTACTATCAGTGTGCCTTCGCGGAAATCTCCCATTTTCCTCAAAGTCGAGTGGATCCATTTCAGAAGTTTTTTGTTGGGAGCATATAGACAACAAATTGTAACTAAGTTACCAGCCAGTAGACCTTTGAGGAAAATATAGCGGCTGTTAGTGTCAATTAGATGTTCTCGAGTTTGGAAAGGGATTCCCTTCTTTATGGCAATCGAAACCCCCTGTGACCGGGGCTGCGGTGATGTGGCATGGAACCAGGTATCATAATGTGACCGATCAAAATTGGGTAATTTTTCAGGGATAAAGTGGGTTTCTTGTATCAACAGCACATCTGCCGCATGTTTCTTAAGTAGGTCTAGAGTGTGTCTCCTCGGTATGGGGGAGTTTAGCCCCTTAGCATTGAGCGTAGCAAAGGTAAATACCTTATGTTGAGATGCCATCAGTGGGGGGTTGATGTCCAATAGGTGTGTATTTGATTCGAGTGGTCCTCGACTCCATCCTCATGATCGGGGGGGCGGTTGGGAGGGAAGGAAGGAAAGTAAGCAGAAAAGTAGAGAGAAAAGACAAAAAAAAAGAGAAAGGCATTAATAACATTTCCATTACAATCATGCACGACATGTCTAACGATCAGCGACATAACGACGTGGACCATATGGGGAGGATCATCAATGGTTCCACCATAGTTAGATATTGCCTGCTGTAGTATTAAGGAGATGGGGTGTAGGGTGGAGGGATGGGTTTCATGGTGTGGGTGGAGGGGCAGCGGGTCAGGGATGAGGAGAAGGGCCAATGGTAGCAGGTATGTAAGGACACCTATACGGTATCTATGAACATGGGGCTTCTGTGGATCAAGAAGCCAAACATATTATAACACAAAGATATAACCTAACATTACTGCAGCAAGCAGTGTAACATGTGTAACATAAAAGACACTCTTAGAAGAATGATTGGACCGCATTCTTTATTCTAGTAAGGCCGTGGGTAATGCCGTTAGCTCGTCGTTCAAAAAGGCACCTGGTAGCTGTACATTATATAGGGTTCGAGTGCCATGGTGGTATGGGGTGGGGTGGGAAATAGGGAGGAAGGAGGAGGGGGGGGGGATAAAGGAGGGAGTTGGGTGGGTGGGAGGTATGTGAATGTAGGGTTAAGGGAGTGGATTGTTTGGATTTAAGTGTATGAGTATCCGGTATCGGATTGGCAACATTCCAATCAATAGCGTATAAGAATGATCAGTGAACACGGTGTTAAAGAGAGGTCAGCTAACAAGCGAACGAGAAAGAGTCTTTTGTATCCTAAAGCGAAGACATCAGGTCGTCTCCCTTCCATCCTTTGGTGGTGGTGTTTTGGACATCTTTTTTCGGAGACGCTGTGCCTTCGGAGTTCCCGTGACTTGCCATGTAGGGGTGACTTGGAGGGGTTTCTGTAGAGACGCTGCGTGGAAGGCCTCTAGGTCAGGGTAAGACTGTAATTCAATGCTTAGCGATTGGCAGACGTCCCTGATGTCTCCTGATGTTCTGGCCGTTAGTTTCTTATCCCCGGCTGTGATAAAGATACCGAAAGGGAACAGCCAGCGGAAGCGATAGCCCTTTTGTGTCAAAATATCTGTGAAAGGTTTAAGCAAGCGTCTCTTCTTTAGGGTTATGGCAGAGATGTCTTGGAACAATTTCAGTTGAGAGTTCTCATATTCAATAGTCTCTGCTTCCCTGGCTCTCCGTAAGATGAGTTCTTTTGTTCTGTAATCTAGGAAGCGACACAGTACATCACGGGGTGGGTCATTTTGGTTTGGCTTGGGTCGTAGTGTTCTGTGAACTCTAATAATCTCCATGTCTTTAGGGTCTTCCTCTCGGAGCAGTTTACTAAAGATTTCATTCACCGCTGAGGGTAGGGCTTCAAACGCAGTTGATTCTGGGAGGTATTTTATGCGGATATTGTTTCTACGCTCACGGTTTTCGTGATCCTCAAGCGTGGAATGAATGGCTTGTACTTGAGTTTCGTGAGCATTTAGGCAGTCCAGTAATTTATTAGTTTGCTTCACCGTGGTCGCCTGTTCTTCCTCCACTGCCCCCAGTCTATGACCTTGTTGAGCTAAATCTAATTTTATCTCAGCGAGCTCCTTGCTGATCGGTTCTATGGCTTTCGTCAATATACGCTTTATGAAAGAGCGGGTGACCTTATTATCTTTAGGGTCCATCTCTGCATCCGAATCGCTCTCAATGTCAGAGTCGGATGCATCAGTCACCAGCTGGAACGTACGTTTGGTGGATTTAGGATGAGTCGTGTGGTCAGTCTGTTTTGAGAGGAATTTGTCCACATCAGCCTGGGTAACCGGATTAGTGGTTTTAGATGACACTCGGGGGTTTTTAATGTTTGTTTTCCCCATGTTTGGCTATGGTTCTGTGGAATGTTCTTTTATTCGATCTTTATTAAGCCTCCCCTAGGTCACACGTCGTCAATTAGGTAGGCACGGTGCACATTGCTCGTGGTAGTTTAGTAAATGTCATCACTTTGCAGTAAATAGGCAACATTCAATAGAGCGTTTGCCCCTTCTGGTGGTGGGAGACGGAACAGCTTAACCACAGCACAGCGGGGGTCAATACTGCTCCAGGGGCATGATAACTCAGGAAGATCTTTCTGTATTATATGTTGGGTCAGGAGCCAATAGATGTCGGGTTGCAGCCCCCCAAGGGAGGAAATATGGAGGCTAGTGCAGAGGCTAGAGTGACTATTTAGTATTCATATATGTTCGGACAGATGGGGAGGAGGGCACTTTCTGCATTCGTGGGCACCTGTTTCTCTCTTCTCAGGGCTGTTTTGTGTGTCTCTCAGGTGTATTACTGCTTCTGTCTCCTGGTCTTTGGACACAGCGTCTATGTGTAGGGAAACAGCACCAAGACAGACGCATGCAAACAGGCTGATGTTCCACAGTTGTTTATATTGGGACCCGGAATTCAGCTCAGACCTCACTAGCCCCCTCCTTAGTGTCTGTGCCTATTGATGATGATCCTGTCCCGGGATCCACTGGGCTGTGCGCCTCAGCTGCCAGCCCTATTATTCAAAAGTCTGCAGCTAGTCTTATGTGGGCCTTGATTGTTGTTGAACACACTCTCTGTTTCGGTGCCTGTACTGGAGGTGGACGCAGGTTCCCGCTTTCTCTGTGGCCTGCCCTGGTCTATCCCTCCAGCCTCTCCTCTGCAGCGGGTGCAGCGGGCGGTCTCCTCAGTCTCCCAGGGCCCCCAGCGGGAGCGAGGCCAGCTGTGCCTGCAGTGCCCGCCCCGGGGTGTCCCGGTGGGATCGCCTCACTCCACTTACCCCCTCGGACGCGGTCCTGGACGTCTCCGCACAGCAGGGGGCCGTTGGTGGCGATGCGTCCCAGGAGACCCGGCGCACACGTGTCCTCACAGCCGCTTCCCTCCTTCTCTCCGCGCTCGGATGCCGTCCGCTCCGGTCACGGCCGCATTATGTCGGCCTTTCTACGGTGCCCGGAGGATCCTATTTCGGTGCCGGGTCCTCACTCCGGGCGCCACCGTCGCTGAATAATGGCGGCAGAGGCGGAAGCGCCGGCCGCCCCCGCCAACACGTGCTCCCAGGGCCAGCCGGTCCTCCCGCGAGGTTTTTAAGCAGATCGGGCAGCGACCGCGGGTGTAGGGCACGTCTGGCTGTAAGACAGCGGCAGGTTGGATGCAGCGAGCGACCACCGGGTGCTGGGGGAGTTATCAGCGGTACCTCAGGCACATGCAGGGGGGCTCAGGTGGAGGCCGCCCGCGCCACACGCGCAGGCGGTCAGATGGGCTCAATTTCGGTCCCGTCCAGGGTAGAAGTGTGTCAGGGTGTAATCGTCGCTTATTCTGGAGCTGAGAGGGGGTCTCCAAGCGCTGGATGGCTCTGATGGTTGTCTCTCTCAGGAAACTCTGTCAGGTGCGTCCTCCCAGGGCAGCGGCCATCTTGGATCCGGTTGTGACTCTCACAACCACACACGGTGAAGCCTTTGATACCTATTTAGGTAATATTTTAGCTCTCTAATCCCTCATCCTCCTTACTTTCATTTTCTGAGATAATGACCTTCGAGTTTTGATTGGCTGTTATTACTTAGATTTTTTATATCAGGGGTTTTCTTTTTCTCAAAATCATAGGTTAGATGGTGACTGCATACAAGAACTCACATGTACCAGAGATTTATCTTTTGACTCCTGATGAGCCTAGTTTGGCGAAACATATTGAGGCGTCTACAGAAAGAAAGAAATTGGTGAAGATTGTAATCCAGATCTTAAGAACACTGCAAGTAGCTAAAGAATGGGAAGCCCTTTCTACTATTCATAAAAGCTGAGTATGCGTGGTTATACGGAAGTAGAGAAAAAGAAGTGTCATCTGTGATTTCCTAAAAAGTTGTGGTATTATACTAAATCACCCGTCTGTTAAGCAGAGTGATTTCTGTTTTTTAACTAAGACTGGCTTTACACCACGGTAAGGTCCGGTCCGAGGCTGTCCGGTGTACACCTGACAGCCCTGGACCGGTTTTTAGCCCCATAGTAGCCTATGGGGCCGGATAAAGCCGGATGGCAGCTCTCTGCCATCTGGTTTCCATCTCTCCGGATTAATCAGGGAGAATTCGGATTATTCTCACAGGACACAAAAATGTTGCTTGCAACGTTTTTGTGTCCGGGGAGAAAAATCAAACCAAAAAGCTGGATCGGGATTCTCCCGGATCCGGGGCAATCCGGTTCTCCCTAACATGAGAGCCTATGGGGCCGGATTGCCCCGGTCCGGGCGAATCCGGGAACCAGATACCGGCGGCTGTACGTCGCTGTTGTTTCAGGACCGCGGCTAGCTTCATGCTAGCCGCGATCTTGAAAAATCAGTAACTGCAGCTGCAATTACAGCCATCCGGCTGCACACAGGACCGGAGGGCACATTTTGCCCTCCGGTTCTGTGTGATGATCCGGTCCGGGGCTGTCAGGTTCATGTCTGACAGCCCTGAACGGGACTGCGCCATGGTGTGAAGTCAGCCTAACTCAGTTGATAACATATCTGTATACTAATGGGACACTGACACCATATGAGATGTTGAGGAATAACTGAACTATCCTTAATATTGAACCTTAATCCTGCTATTTAGTTTGAAATACAGGGACAGACTAGGGACATCAGAGGGATAGCTGTCGTGGTGCAGGGGCACCATATATGTTAGGGTGTATCCTCCGCTGTCAGGAAGGGGTCTTGATAGAGCACTGAGAGTATAGGAGAGATTTGATTCCTGACACTTAATAACAATTGAGTTTGTTAACCTTTTTGTGTGTTTTTGTCTGTTTGTTGTCACTTGAGTTTGTATATATTTTTGAGTAATAAAGTCTTTCAAATGTAAAAACAAATGGGTGTTTTAGATTCACTATGATTTTCATTAGCTGTTAGCCATAATCATCAACATTAACAGAAATAAACACTTGAAATAGATCACTCTGTTTTTAATGACTCTATATAAAATATGTTTCATTTTATGTATTGAATTACTGAAATAAATGAACTTTTTGATGATGTTCCAATTCATTGAGATGCACCTGGAACTCATGTCCTTCTGTGTAGCTCTCCAATGATTTTATGATTTTTTTTACATTTTATCATTTATATTTTCATTCAATTAAAAATATTTACATTTCTACATCTAAATGGTTATGTGTTATTTTCTAGGGTCTTGCAATTAAAAAATAGAAGAAAAAGGCACCTTCAAAAAATGAATGTAAAAATTCTGAAAATATTTTTTGTGTTTGTAATTCTTTATTGATAGATAAATAGTCATTCAAAATGTAAAATACAACAATGAGGTGAGAAGACACTCAGTTAAAAATAGCATGTGAAAGGAGCAGACGAACAGCGGGATACAATGTAATAGAAGAGCTACCCCTGACAAAGTCAGAGAACTATATAAAAAGTCACAGAAATATCAATATGGAAAAAAGGCAGCAATGTTGAAATATTTGGAAATGGATAATGATAGAAACCATATTTTTTGATCACTGATATTTAATTATAATATAGAGAATAAGCTGCCAGTAAAAATGCAATAGATTAAGAAGTACAAACATCTAGCATGTATTAAATAATGATATGTTGCATATGAAATATAGAATATAGCATGTGACCAACAAAGACCTCATGACGCGAAAGGAATACAGGTATTACTTTCTGCAAAGTCATAAGTTTACATACACTAAGATTACTATGCCTTTAAACAATTTGGGACAGCCCCATATGATGATGTTATGTGTTTGGAAGCTTCTGATAGGTTTATTAGCAACATCTGAGTTAATTAGAGACACACCTGAGGGTGTATATTAATGCAGACCTGAAACACACTGCTTCTTTGTCTAGAATCAGGGGAAAGTCTAAAAAAATCAGCCAAGATATCAGGAAGAGAATTGTGGATTTGTACAAATCTGGTTCAGCCTTGGGTGCAATTTCCAGATACCCCAAGGTATCTCGTTCTTCTCAAAATCTCAAAACCTCAGCCAGAAATTAAAGCTTGGCCGGAAATGGACCTTCCAAATGTCCAATGAGCTGATGTATACTGCTAAACTGGCAACAAAGTGGCTTAATGATAAAAAATCAATGTTTTGTAGTGGCCATCATAATGCCCTGATTTCAATCCTATTGAAAATTTATGGGCAAAGCTGAAAAGGCAGGTATGAGCAAGGTGACCTACAAACATGTCTCAGTCACACCAGTTCTATCAAGAAAGATTTTCCCAAATTCCTGTCAAGTATTGTGAGAAGCTTGTGGAAAGATATCCAAAATATTTGACCCAAGTCATACAGTTTAAAGGGGAACTGTGGGGAGATAAAACATTTTTGTATGGTCCCTACACTCATACACTATACTGCTAACCTGTCTGTTTCATTTGTATAATTTTTAAAACTCATACAAACCACATTTTCGCTAACTGCTCCTTATCTGTCACCCCTCCAATATGGGACAATGTGTCACGCCTGATTGAGCAGCTCATCACCCTCCTCCGCTGTCAGCATCTGTGCATCTAAGAACAAACAGAACAAACATTTTCTCATTCAATCACATGGGCGTAATGTCACATAAGGTCTTAGGGACACATTGGTCTAACATCCTGCTCTCTGTGCAGAAGCAGGTCTACACATTCCAACTTAGTCTAGGATCTGTTATAACATCATGCCCATGTGATTTCCTTAGAATTGAGGAAGTATCGGATGGTTCTGAAGCTTTCTGAGAGGGAGGGGGAAGACTTGCTCACTCAGGCATAATGCATTGCCCCCTATGGGAGGGGTGACTGGAAAGGTGCAATTAGTGAATAAGTGATTTATAGGAGTTCTAAACAAGTATAACAGGCAGCTATGCATTATAATATAGGAGTGCATGGATTTGCCAAAACCTTTTTTTATCTCCTCGGAGCCCCCCTTTAAGGGCAATGGTACTGAACACTAATGACATGAATGTAAACTTACAGAAAGTCATGAAAATGGCTTAAAACACTATCTCTTTCATTATTCTGGCATTTGGTAAATATTAATAATTATAATAAACCTCAGTGACCTAAAACGGGAAAGATTTATTCTGATTCCATAACAAGCATGTGTCTTTTTATAGAGTGTATGTAAACTACTGGTTTCAACTATGTGTCTATCTATATATATATATATATATGTAACAAAAAAATCACTGCTGCACTCAGTCTAACCAATAAGTGTGTGCTGACAAGCAATAATGGTTTGAGAAAAAAATTAAAAAACATCTGTTTTTTCTAAAAAAAACTCAGTACTCACTTTTTTTATTAAAAGCCGGGGCTCTTGGTACACTCATTGGCCAATGTATGCCTGCCCTCCGGCCACTTCTCGGCGGCCCCGGGGTCCAGAGGGTCCTAACGCTGACATCCCTGCCAGATCCTTGTCCGTGGACTCCCTGATCCCTCTGACCTCATCCTGATCCCTGAGCACCTGGGGTCGGTGGGGGTGCAATCTGCAGTTGGGTGGAGCCAGCACTCCACTTAATCTAGTATATATCAAAAAAACTGCAAAGCAATCGTTACACTGTGCGAAAGGTGCAAAGCTGTAGATTGCACCCCCACCGACCCCAGGTGCTCAGGGATCAGGATGAGGTCAGAGGGACCAGGGAGTCCGCGGAAAAGGATCTCGCAGGGATGTCAGCGTTAGGACCCTCCGGACCCCGGGGCCGCCGAGAAGTGGCCGGAGGGCAGGCATACCTTGGCCAATGAGTGTACCAAGAGCCCCGGCTTTTAATAAAAAAAAGTGAGTACTGAGTTTTTTTAGAAAAAAATGATGTTTTTTAATTTTTTTCTCAAACCATTATTGCTTGTCAGCACACACTTATTGGTTAGACTGAGTGCAACAGTGATTTCTTTGTTACATATTGATCCAGCAACACAGCTTTGCACCTTTCGCACGGTGTAACGAGTGCTTTGCAGTTTTTTTGATATATATATATATATATACACACATCCATAATATAATTGCCTTGCGGCTACTTCCGTCTGAGGCCGAAATCGCACGCCAGTGCTCATTGGTTGCCAGCAGCCGCTGCAACGCAGTGGATGAAAAACATCCGCGGCCGCAATCCAATCAGCGATGCGCGATTTCGGCCTCAAAGACACCGCGTTGTCAGCCTTCTCCTGGCCGCACCTGCCCGCTAGAGCAGGTGCGCCCACCTCCGGTCCCCTCTTGCCCGCCGCTGCCACCCGCCGCCCCATCCCCCCCTCGCTCCATCCCTCCTTGCTCCATTCCCACTCCCTTGCTCCATTCCCCCCCTCGCTCCATTCACTTCCCCCTCGCTCCATTTTCCATCACTCCGGTCTCACCCGCACCCGGTGTTTACATCACCGCCGGAAGCTACAGTAGGTAATGAGCGGTCATATGACAGGCTCTGTGCACGTCACTTCAGCTTGCCTATCACATGACCGCTAATTACCTGCTGTAGCTTCCGGTGGCGATGTAAACACCGGGCGCAGGTGAGATCGGAGCGGATGGGAGGGGAGATGGACTTGTGCTGACCACTGAGCCTCCATCCTGCACTGACCAATGGCCCTCCATCCTACGCTGATCACTGAGCCTCCATCTTCTGCTGACCACTAAGCCTCCATCCTCTGCTGACCACTGAGCCTCCATCCTCTGCTGACCACTGAGCCTCCATCCTGCACTGACCACTCTGCCTCCATCCTCTGCTGATCAATTGCCCTCCATCCTGTGTTGACCACTGGCCCTCCATCCTGCGCTGACAACTCTGCCTCCATGCTGAGCTGACCACTAGCCCTCCATCCTGTGATGACCACTCTGCCTCCATCCTGTGCTGACCACTCTGCCTCCATCCTGTGCTGACCACTCTGCCTCCATCTTGTGCTGATCAATGAGCCTCCATCCTGTGCTGACCACTGAGCCTCCATCCTGTGCTGACCACTGGCCCTCCATCCTGTGCTGACCACTCTGCCTCCATCCTGTGCTGACCACTCTGCCTCCATCCTGTGCTGACCACTCTGCCTTCATCTTGTGCTGATCAATGAGCCTCCATCCTCTGCTGACCACTGAGCCTTCATCCTCTTGTAACCACTGAGCCTCCGTCCTCTTCTGACCACTCTGCCTCCATCCTGCGCTGACCACTCAGCCTCCATCCTGCACTGACCACTGAGCCTCCATCCTCTGCTGACCACTCTGCCTCCATCCTTTGCTGACCACTGGCCCTCCATCCTGTGCTGACCATTGAGCCTCCATCCTGTGCTGACCACCGAGCATCCATCCTGCGCTGACCACTCTGCCTCCATTCTGCACTGACCACTCTGCCTCCATCCTGCGCTGACCACTCTGCCTCCATCCTGTGCTGACCACTGAGCCTCCATCCTGCGCTGAGCACTGAGCCTCCATCCTGTGCAGACCACTGAGCCTCCATCCTGTGCGGACCACTGAGCCTCCATCCTCTGCTGACCATTGAGCCTCCATCCTGCGCTGACCACTCTAGCTTCCATCCTGTGCTGACCACTGAGCCTCCATCCTGCGCTGACCACTCTGCCTCCTCCTGTGCTGACCACTGAGCCTCCATCCTGGCTGACCACTGACTCCATCCTTGCTGACCATGGCCTCCATCCTGCGCTGACCACTCTACTTCCATCCTGTGCTGACCACTGAGCCTCCATCCTGTGCTGACCACTCGCCTCCATCCTGTGCTGACCACTCTGCCTCCATCCTGTGCTGAACACTCTGCCCTCCATCCTGTGCTGACCACTGAGCCTCCATCCTGTGCTTACCACTCTGCCTCCATCCTGCGCTAACCACTGAGCCTCCATCTTGCACTGACCACTCTGCCTCCATCCTGTGCTGACCACTCTGCCTCCATCCTGCGCTGACCACTCTGCCTCCATCCTGCGCTGACCACTGAACCTCCATCCTGTGCTGACCACTCTGCCTCCATCCTGTGCTAACCACTGAGCCTCCATACTGTGCTGACCACTCTGCCTCCATCCTGCGCTGACCACTCTGCCTCCATCCTGCGCTGACCTCTGAGTCTCCATCCTGTGCTGACCTCTGAGTCTCCATCTGTGCTGACCACTCTGCTTCCATCCTGTGCTGACCACTCTGCCTCCATCCTGTGCTGACCTCTGAGCCTCCATCCATCTTCATAAACAAACTACATGCATACTCTAGAACACCCGATGCATTAGAATCAGGCCAACATCTAGTATATATATATATATATATATATATATATGTATATATATATATATATATATATATATATATATATATATATATATATGTGTGTGTGTTTTTTCTGCTCAGCAGCAAAATCGTGTGTTAAGCTTAACATAAAAAATGTGGTGAAAGCTCCTCTTATAAACAGTTTAACAGATTTGATATATTCCTAGACATCCTTATAGTGTATTATATCTTTTTTGGGCATTGGGGGCTTTATAGTATTGCAGTTTTCTTTTTGGGAATAATGTGTAAGGCTAGGGTCACATTTACGTTTTGACCCTAGCCTACCGGATTGCACTTTTAACTTAGTACTTTTACTTTGGTTAACACTGCCCCTATTTACCCGCTTTTTACCTTCCCAACCAGTCACACAGGAAGCTGCTCGGAGTGCGCTTTACAACGCCGCACAGGAAATGCTGCAGCGGTAACGCTATGCGGTGCTGGGAAAAGTATTAAGTTAAAAGCGCAATCCGGTAGGCTAGGGTCAAAACGTAAATGTGACCCTAGCCTAAATAATAAAAAAAAATTCAAAAGATCTGATCATTTCCAGAGACCGGTTATTTGATTGCAAACGGAAAGTGATACGAAGGAATTGTTAAAGTGTCCGTATATTTGCATATTCTTTAATAGTGCAACAGGATTGGAAAAGTGTAGCGGTAAGTATATGCAATATATAAATGGACTATTGTGTGTTTATAATGATCTCTCCAGTTGTATGTATATGTATGATATTTTACATTTGCTATGACCAAATAGTTCATGTTATGTCGCCCACTCATATGACTCAATACATGAACTCAATGGGATAATTGAAACACATAAAAGCTGCAGCTGAGGGAGGCAAATGACAAAGAGCAGACTATTATGTTTATGTTCTATTCAACGAATAAAAATAAATCAATTCTAAGATGATGGTACATCCCGCCTCCCTTTATATATGCCCTTATATATTTGGGCATATGTAGAATCTAAAATGTGCAACAATGTAAAATAAACTCTCACAATTCTGCCTTTTTCCAATTCAGCAAGAAAATTCTATTTGAGTATTCCTGGCACCGGCTACTCCTGGGCTTTCTGTGTGACTCCACTAGTGCAGATGTGGGAATCATAACATCCGAATCACACATCATTTCCAGGGAGGGAAGTTCATGCTGCCTACACACAACAAAACAAAACATAACCGCTCCACATTTCTAGGGGAAGAAAAGTCTGACCAAGAAGTTCTCTGGGGAAAAAGATCTTTGGAATATATGAGAATGATGGGCAATAAATAAGATTATAAACTGCAATTCATAAATCAACTCATAAGAAATGATAACTCAATGTATTTAATATTCAAATGTTTTATTGAAAACAGATAAAGTGTGCAGGTCAGACAGTTTTTTACCAACGTATTTCAGCAAAATAGAATTTGGTGTTTAAACATCATAGTATAGTCATCTAGCTATAGGATGCTCACAAAACGTGACGTAACAATATGGATAGGGTTTAGAACTTGTGAATATAGTTATCAACAAGACCATTTATATAGTGACAGTTAGCATTTGGGTCAAATGACCAGTGGCATCTAAGCAAATAGAAACATTTAATTGTAATGATTTTAAAATCACAAAAAGATAACAGAAGGGAGGAGCAAGAACCAGGATATGGAAAGCCCTTAGATGAATAGAATAGGTAAAAGAGAATATTGCGGTATTGTTGTCGGCCTACACAACGTCAGGACCTATGTCGGGGAGTTAGGAGTCATGAGAAGGTTCCATTCTGCCCATTTCTTATGATACATAGGGTATAAGTTATTTCTGAGGGTGAACGTGTATTCATACGTGTTGTGACATGCAATTGTTTCGACTAAATGATCAATTGTGGGGGGAAGAGGCATCTCTCCATCGAGCTGCTATAACATTTTTTGCCGTAAGAAGAATATGTGCAATAATAGGTCTTTAATTGCTTGGAAGTTTTTCAACGCTTAGTAAAAGCAATACCAATTCTGGATTGAGTTTCAGGTGTAAGCCTAATAATTGGTTAATTAGAGTCTCAACTTCAAACCAGAAGAGTTTGAGGAGTATACATTTCCAGAAGATATGAGTTAAACTACCGGTATGTGTACAATTCCTCCAGCATAAGGATGAATTGGTGTCTTGGATTTTAGCAAGTTTAACTGGAGTGAAACTCAATGTATTTAATCCAGTATAGAATATTATTTTTAAAACAATCAATAGAATAGAAATAAACTATAAGGCTAGGGTCACACTTTTACAGAGAATTGCGTTCACCGCATCCAGATCCGCAATTGGCTTCACACACATTTTGCAAGCAAAATGTGTGGCTGAAGCAGCAAGCAAGTAACCGGATTGCTCCAGATGTATAATGTACGTATAGTATGTGCGCTGTCCGAGGTCCTGTAGGCTTTTACAGTAGATCTATGGGCAGCGCAGCGGAGAGCGGCACTTACTATGCATACATTACGTATAGTATGCACACAGCTGTCAGTGGAGCCTCGGCTTCATTCAGAAAATTGTACAGAGCCGACAGGAGCGGCTTACTGTACAGGCAATATTAACACATTACATGCCCACCTGAGTAGGTAGGGGGGGGGGGGGCACACCCTATAGACATGATGGGCACAATTATTATTAATATTATTAATATTAAAGCTTTTTGTACAGTGTTAACACTTTGCTTATCCCAGTGGCAGTATATGCGGTTACCGCATTGCGAGGCTTAGAACCGCTCTGAAAACTTCAGCCCGCATGATTTTTCACGCAGGCTGCAGAGCCAGATGCGGTAACCGGATTACATGTAATGCAGTACGGTTTTTATAATGGGCTCCTATGTGGAGCGTTTCCTGATGCGGTTTTGAGCTTTTTGAAAGGTCAAAACCGGATCAGGATTTAAAAAAAAAAATGCAAGTGTGATCCTAGCCTAACATTAATATTTTATTATGCAGTTTTCAACACTAAATATATTTAAAGCACCGCTTCAGCAGGGGAGGTGTCAGTGCTGGAGTTGTGTTGTTAATCTAAGGTCCCTGACCCTACTCATTACTCACCCTCTGCTGTATTCAATTTTACTGATGCTGCTTCGGTCCTGTGGGACAGTGGTGTAACTGCAATTTCTGATTGCCCGAGAGTCAGAAGTTACAACATAAGCTTTCAATACAAGTTTATGAAAGCCAGGACGAGGCCGGAACGAGGCTCTTGTATAGATGTATTAAAAAGTGACCTCTGGTTCACTCCATGAAACACTGGAGCTGCCGGTAGGTCACAAATCACCAAAGACTATCCAGAGCAGTGGGGATAGAAGATAAAGACAGCAGAAGGTGAGTATAAGACCAGGAGCAGGGACCTAAATTTAAAAGCATGATTCCAGTGCTAAAAATGGTGCTTTAAACTGTGGGCTGAATCACATAGACATAGCATGATAAGTTTTTGTCACCTTTTTCTACACTATAGATGCCTTAATGTATATATGTCATTCAAGTAACTTTACAATAAGCGGTTGTGTTTACTTGAAGTATAACACTTCTTCTGGCCACTATATAACTCATATCCAGGGGTGTAACTACAACAGGTGCAGAGGTTGCAATTGCACCTGGGCCATGGAGTCTAGGGGGGCCCAAAATCCTTTTGGCTTATAGAAAAAGACTAATGCTGACCATAAGAGATTACACTCTAGAGTAGAGAGAGATTTACCAAGTGACTCTGGAGATGGAATACAACTCTGCCGTTCAAACTGTGCTCTGGTGGGAACTGCTGATCTGTGATGACCCAGGAACTGACCACCACTGTACAAGTTATGATAATCTGTAAGAAGTCATAACACCAGGGTTTGATGAGTAGACTTGTGAGGCCACAGAAAAATTGGCTAGCTCCCTGATGCAAATGGTGCCACGCAAGGTTTTTTTCTTTGCGAGCCAAGTATTAAATTTCAAAGTGTTCAAATTCATATGCAAAACTGTGAACTTAAGGAAATTCAACTTGAACTCCATCCTTAGTAGATCGAACCACTCATCTTTACATGCATCACTTTTCCCCTTCCCTGGAGGGCTCCATACTGCAGCAACGGGGTTTTATCACCATTTATTACTTACTCCATGTTTTATATTTGTAGATTACTTGCAATATTCCCTCAATAGTCTTATATTTCTGACACATGAAGCTGTGATCCCCACATTTATTTTACCTTATACATGGAACATACATCACAATAGCCTAATGGATGGCAAAGTGGCTCAGTAGTTAGCACTGGGGTCCTGGGTTCAAATCCCACCACGGACAATATCTGCAAGGAGATTGTATGTTCTCCCCATGCTGGCTTGGGTTTCCTCCCAAATCCAAAAGACATACTGATAGGGAGCATAGATTGTGAGCCCCGATGGGGGCAGTGTTGTTGATGTTTGTAAAGTGCTGTGGAATAAATGGCGCTTTGTAAATGAATATTATAAAAAATTTCCAGAGAATGTTAATTTTTTTACTTTTTTGATGCTTTCTTCCACCTAATTTATCAAGTCATGTGTGATATTTTTTTCCTTTAGCGCCCTTTATTGGATAAGTTGTCATACCACACACCCTGACTATTTATTGACTTATGCTTCAATAAAATGGAGCATAAAGCTAAAGTATTATAAAATATGATCCATGTCTATTATGTATCCCATAGTTTATTAGGAGGATAGGAAGAAAAAAAAACCTAATTACCAGATAGATAATAAAGTATAACTGGTTGTCTCATGATGTCTAGTTGGCTTTAATAATGTTCTTATCTATCTAAATAGCATTTCTTTTATGTAATATTTTCTAGTTAAAAAAAAACTGTAGGCTGTGATCCAACCATATAAACAAACCTCCTACAACATCAAACCGTCTGAATTAGTATTTGGTTTCAAGGAAATTAGTCATATGCTGATTAATATGCCATTGCCGAATTCAGTTTTACTATAATGTCATAAGTATTAACCCATGGCATGACAAGTCCAATACACCACTAAACAATAAGACAGCAACCATACAGAAATATTAACTTTTACTAAACTATAAGCAATTTGCATGTTCTTTATCAACATAATTATTCACTATAGGTGCTTTACAAAACCGACAAAAATGTATAGAAAAAAATCTAAGTCATTCTAAAACCCTGTTCATACTTGCTTTAAGATGGTTAGTTTAAATTCTGCACTTCCTTATCAAAACGAAGGACACCCCAGCACAACGCAAAGTAATTGTAATTTGTAAATCCGGATATTGATCAATTGATCCAAAAGTTGAAGAACAAATATTAATAGATTAATTTTGTATTAGAATTGCAATACATGCCACCAGATGCATTGGCGTTACTTGAAATTCAGGCCTCAATGCAAAAGGTCCAACAGGACCCCCAATTGTTACAAATCATTAGTAGTATTGATCTTATTATAAAGGCCTTAGGGACCTTTTGGTCCCAGTAGGCTCCAGTGCCCAGGTGCGTTTGCAACTCCTGCACCTATTGTAGTTAAGCCCCTGATTATATATCTACTATATAATTGTCTAAGGCGTCTGTCGGTCACAGAAATCGCGCGCCAGACAGAGGCCGCTCATTCAAAGTTCAAATTCCGCTCCAATTTGCACACGGGTAAAGGCCGACAGTGGCCTGCCCGCGCTCCATACCCGCTCCACTGCCCTGCCCGCGCTCTCCCTCCCACTCCTCCTGTCCTGCCCGCGCTCCATACCCCACTCCTCTGCCTTGCCTGCACTCTCCCTCCCGCTTCTTCTGTCCTGCCCGCGCTCCATACCCCGCTCCTCTTCCCTGCCCGTGCTTTCCCCCCCGCTCCTCCTGTCCTGCCCGCGCACCCGCTCCCCACGGCCCCCCTGCTCCTTAGTGATTTGATTTCGCAGTACATTATGCACTGTGAAATCAAATATAAAAGAAACACAAATGTACTAAAAATAATAAAGATTCTTATACTTACCTCTCCGCCGAGTGATCGGTGACCGGTAGCAGTATCAGGCCCTGTCCTGCTAGGACCTTGCATGATGTCAGAATGACATCGGCGTTCGGCACTGTGATTGGCCCGCTCGCGGTCATGTGATATGCGCGTCACATATCACATGACCACGAGCGGGCCAATCACAGCGCCGAACTCTGATGTCATTCTGACATTATGCAAGGTCAGAGCAGAACACGGCTACAGCTGTGCCCCGATCACTCCATCCTGCCCCCCGGCTCCGCTCGCTCCATTCTGCCCCCCTGCCTCCATCCTGCCCCCCGGCTACATTCTGCTCCGATCGCTCCATCCTGCCCCACCGGCTTCATCCTGCCTCACCTTCCCCCGCCGGCTCCATCCTGCCCCCCCTCCGCCAGCTCCATCCTGCCCTGCCGGCTCCATCCTGCCCCCCCTCCGCCGGCTCCATCCTGCCCTGCCGGCTCCATCCTGCCCTGCCAGCTCCATCCAGCCCCCCCCAGGTCCATCCTGCCCCCCCGCCGGCTCCATCTTGCCCCCCCGCCAGCTCCATTCTGCCCCCCCGGCTCCATCTTGCCCTGATCACTCCATCCTGCCCCCCCTTCGCTGGCTCCATCCTGCCCCGCCGGCTCCATCCTGCCCCCCTTGCTCCATCCTGCCCTCCCGGCTCCATTCTGCAACGCTGGCTCCATCCTACCCCCCCGGCTCCATCCTGCCCTGATCGCTCCATCCTGCCCCCCTGCGGCTCCATCCTGCCCCCCCCGGCTCCATCCTGCCCCCCCCCCCCGCTGGCTCCATCCTGTCCCCTGGCTCCATCCTGCCCCCCCGATTCCATTCTGCCCCGCCGGCTCCATTCTGCCCCACCGGCACCATCCTGCCCTCCCCCCAGCTCCATCCTGCCCTGATCACTCCATCCTGCCCCCCCAGGCTCTATGCTGCCCCCCTGGCTCCATCCTGCCTCCCCCCCACCGGTGCCATTCTGCCCCCCCCTGCCGGCTCCATCCTTCCCCCCCACCGTCTCCATCCTGCCCCCCCCGGCTCCATCCTGCCCCGCCGGCTCCATCCTGCCCTTCCCCTGGCTCCATCCTGCCCTTCCCCCGGCTCCATCCTGCCTCCCCCCCTCGGCTCCATCCTGCCCCCCCGGCTCCACCCTGCCCCGCTCGTTCCATCCTGCCCCGCTCGTTCCATCCTGCCCCGCTCGCTCCATCCTGCCCCGCACGCTCCATCCTGCCCCGCTCGCTCCATGCTGCTGGGCTTGCTCCATGCTGCCCGGCTCGCTCCATGCTGCCCGGCTCCCTCCATCCTGCCCTGCCCTGTCACCATCCTGCCCCCCCCCCCGCCATCACCATCCTGCCCCCCTGCTCAATCCTGCCGCCCTGCTCCATCCTGCCGCCCCGGCAGTTAGCGGTCATGTGACCAATGAGCTGATCAGTTTCCCAGGCAGTGACAGGTCTTAAAGGCCTGTTTGACCTAGAAGACAGAGGTGGAGCGAGCCGGTGGACAGGTGAGGATTTTTTTATTTTTACTTTAACTGTGGAGGAGCCAGGAGGAGCAGGTGGGCCGCAGGGAGCAGAGTATCGCCATATACCATAGCGCTGCTATACATGTGCTGTAATGTACCACCATATACTATAGTGCTGCTATACATGTGCTGTAATGTACCGCCATATACTATAGTGCTGCTATACATGTGCTGTAATGTACCACCATATACAATAGTGCTGCTATACATGTACTATAATGTACCGCCATATACTATAGTGCTGCTATACATGTGCTGTAATGTACCGCCATATACTATAGTGCTGCTATACATGTGCTGTAATGTACCGCCATATACTATACCGCTGCAATACATTTACTGTAATGTACCGCCATATACTATAGTTCTGCTATACATGCACTATAATGTACTGTCATATATTATAGTGCTGCTATACATGTGCTGTAATGTACCGCCATATACTATAGTGCTGCTATACATGTGATGTAATGTACCACCATATACCATAGTGCTGCTATATACTGTATATATATATATATATACATATATATATATGTATGTAGTTCACTCACATTAACTGAACAAGTTCTGTCAGTCACAGTATGTCAACAACATACATATTCTAGAATACCTGATGCGTTAGAATCGGCCCACATCTAGTCTATGTAAAATTACCCATTTCAGAACAAGACACCTGAAAAGTGGCCCCTTAAAGTACCACCCCAGGCTTATTTTTGCTTCAGCACTGGTAAGATTCCTGAGCCTGGTATTATACTTAACAGCTGCCGAATTCAGTTCATCATGGTGCTGCTCCAGTCCTGATCCGCCAACTTTTGACCACAACATCTGATGACAGGAAGCCAGAGGAGTGGTCACATGCTCTGTAGGAGCGTATGAGCCTTGTTCTGGCTTTGTAAGTTGTGACTTCTGGATCACCCAGCTAGCTCTGAAATGATCCTGCAGGTCACAAGCTGCTGAAAATTGTTCAGAATGGTGCTGGTAAAAGATGAATATGGTAGCTGGTAAATGTGAGACTAAGTACAGTGAACTTAGATTAGTGGCAAAACTACCAGCAGTAAAATCAACCCTTGAAGTGATGTTTTAAATTAGTCAAGTATTTATTTTCTCTGAAGTACAGATGACTAAATCACTAACATTTGAGATGTTAGTTGGTGAATTTTAGATTTGCACCACTAATTTTCCCAATTTTAACCTTTGCCTTTAATAAATGATTCTAAAAAAGAATGCAATACCTACATTGTGGAAAAAAGTTTTTGTCAAATTTTGGCTCAATTTTAGAAGAGAATTTTGAATCAGAACAATTTATTGTGAGATGTAAAATGAAATAAAAATTTGGCCTCAACTTTTGTATGTTCTTCACAATGCCCCCATGTGGTTGTCTCAGAAAAGATTCTATAAGATCAATGCCGTCTTTAGGGAATTTATATGGCAACAGAGGCATGCACAATTAAGCTTGAACACCTACAGAGACCTAAGGATGAGGGAGGACTGGCTCTGCCCAATCCCTGGCTATATTACTTATCGGCTCAATGCCAACACCTTGCAGGAAGAATTGACTGTAGGCCTGATGACTCAGCTCACAGGATACTCGGGTATTTAGTGGGTCATGGGTCGTTGATTTTGAATTTGGAGGCAGGAGTGTTGCGTTCTCACACCTCCAGAAGCCCCACCATATTGTTGATGGTCAAAATAAATTCAAGCAAATTCGGGGTATCACGGCACACACGGTATACTCCCCCATATGGGTTATCCCAATTTGCCTGAGCTGTTACCTCTTAAGGGATTTGCGCAGTGGAGGAGGATCGGGATCCAGTGGTTGTCACAATTGCTCACCAGAGACGTATTCAAATCCTTCGAAGATCTTCGAAAGGAATTCCCATTAAAACATACTATGCTTTATCAATATTTACAATTGAGACACGCATTTGATATGCAAGTTCGCAAATCCCCAATTGCTATTCAACAAGACAGCACTGTTGCTGTACTCGGCTCACGTACAACCACTAAGGGATTAATATCCCTTGTATACAAGAATCTCCGGCAAATGTGCCTATCTAAGCACCCTAGGACTGCTCTAACTAGGTGGGAAGAACAATTGGGACCAGTCTTGGGGGAGAGGTGGAAGAGATTTTACAGTTGGTTCCTAAATTGTCACTTAGCGAGCCTAGATGATTAACACAACTATATAATGTATAGAGTGCACAGGACACTTAAATGGTTGTGTGACCTACAGCTGTGGGAGGATTTTAGATGCCCTAAGTGCATGACTGAAGACGCGGATATCGTATATATGCTGTGGTCGTGTCCCCGTCTTCAAGCTTTTTGGATCAGAGTTATTAATATGATACAAGTGGTGACTAGTGATGGGCGAATCCTAAATTACTCGGAATCGCTTGACTCTAGCGAGTCCGAGCCCAGGACTCGCTACTCGTTGCGAGTCTAGCGAGTCCAATGTTAATGAATGGGGAAGCGAGTAATAGCGAGTAGTGTGAGATTTACAAATCGCAGATGTGTCTCGGAAGCTTCAGCCTGAAGCAATCCTAGTTTTGTCATTTATTTGCATTGCTCGTTTACTTTGTAAGTAATCGCTGACTCGCACAGATAAGATCCTGTCTCCTCTATACAGGCTGCCAGCTCCAGGGTCCTAGAGCCCGCCTGCTGCCTGATGTAGCAGTGCTGAGATTGTTCTCAGTCTGCTCATTCCCTGTGTACAGACATGAATGTCTGTGCACAGAGATGATGTAGCAGAGCTGAGATTGTTCTCAGTCTGCTTATTCCCTGTGCATAGACATCTATATTTATGCACA